>DF357518.1:39514-51223 GCA_000787875.1 Solanum virginianum
AACTCATCTCTTCACTCAACACACTGCTCTTGGCAAAATCCATAGAGATCACACCATCCGGAGCAGAATTTGATAATGACATTCTAAATGTTTACCAAGAATCTGGTAGGGAATCAAGTAGAAGCAAGCCTTGAATTTTTTTATCAAATTTAATGCCCATAGCAGACAATTGATTCATGATTCCTTGAAAATTATTTAGGTGATCTGTCATTGGAGAACCATCAATATATTTTAAACTCAACATCTATTTTATCAAGAACATTTTATTATTTCCAGTCTTCCGGGCATACAAACTTTCAAGATGCTCCCATAGGGTATGAGTATGTGTTTCTCCAGAAATATGGTTCAATATATTATCATCAACTTATTGTCTAATAAATCCACAGACCTGTCTATGCAACAGATTCCACTCTTCATCTGTTTTATTTTTAGGCTTTTTAGTGGCAAAAACTGGTTGATAAAAATTCTTGATGTAAAGTAGATCTTTCATTTTCTCCTTCCAAATGAAATAATTAGTGTCATTTAAAGTGATCATTCTACTACTATTGGCTTCCATTATTTTTTCCAAAAAAATTGTTTACGAAAGTAATTCTTTTCTAATGTGGAAGTTCAAATTATGCTGCAACCACAGAGCATACTCAAACAGAACCTCGGCTCCGATACTAGTTTGTTAGAAAAAATATGAATTAACACAAAATAAATATGGCACAAAAATATGAAAAATGGAAAAATAACGACACCAAGAATTTTACGTGGAAACCCTTCTAAATGAAGGAAAACCACCGACCAAAAGGAATAACTGATATTATTATAGTAAAAAATTTTACACCGTGTAGGCATGAGTACACTACTCCCAAAGACTGACAAAAGAAATACTCTCTTTTGATTTTTTTCACCTTACTAAAATATCACTCACACTCTATTTTTCTTCATAAACTATTTTTATTAAATAGCCTATGGTATACCTCATAGATAAAATACTCAATGTATTTTTCTTTGTGACTCTCTCTAATTTTTTCTCTCTTATTTTGTGGTGAAATGAAGGAGCTTAGTAACTCCTTTTATAGGCAAAAAATTTATCTGCAGTGGTTGGTGGCCAACCATTTGCCAGAAAACAAATGGTTGGTGGCCAACCATTTTCCATTTCTACATTAAAAATTAGCTGCTGCCAATTTTGACAAGAAAAGAGAATTTCATGTGGGACCTCCATTTGGAGGGACCCACAGAACACGCATAGCCATTTTTTGGCTTTTATTAAAAGATTGCAATCATTTGTGATCCCATTTCTATCACATGATTTCACTATGGTGAATAAGAGTTGTTCAGTAAGGAAATAATTCTAACAGACAGGTTGTTTCCAAGGGTATTGTTCTAAGGAAGTGGACAATACCAAATTTATTTTGATTTTTTATTCGGGATTTTCATCATTTGTGACCAGGCTTCTATAGATCAATGAGACATTTGGTTATTGTTAGAAGAAATAGAATAGATTGACAAATTAAAATACTTGAAGAGTTTAGATTGATAAATCCAGATACCTATATTTGAAGCTATTTAGTTCCTTAGATAGGGAGCAAGAATTATTGGAAGACTGGTGAATCAAAACACTTGAAGAGTTATTAGGAATTTCAAGTACCATCGTTCCTTAGACAGAATTGCCGATAGCAATAGATTAGATTGGTAAATAAAAAAAATCTAAGATCATAAATTAAAAAACCTGAAGAGTTAAGGTTGTTGAATCAAAATACCTGGAGAGTTCATCAAAATTTCAAGTGGCTTGGTTTCTTAGATATGCGTGAGAATTCAAATGGCATCCTTCCATAAATAGTGTAGAAAACCTGGGTAGTTCATATAAACAAACTTCAAGTGGCTTAGTTCCTTAGACAACGTGGGAGAAGTGTCGAAAATATTAAATTAGACTGGTAAATCAGAGAGATCATAGTAATTTTCAATCGACGTTTTGAGCATTACATTAGAGAAATTAGAAGGGCGATAGGATATATGCTTTCAAAATGGCGTGTGGTACATCTTTGGAGACATGGCTTGAGTGTAGGGACCATGCGCACCCTCACCCCAACCTCGCGTTAGTATGATATTGTCCACTTTGGGCCAAGCCCTCACGGATTTATTTTTGGGCACCTCCTAAAAGGCCTCATACTAATGGATTGGGTTGAACCTATTTAAGTCGAATCTACTTCTCCTCTTCCACCGATGTGGGAGAAGTTTGCTACCCAATAAATCTCCCCTTAAACTCTGACCACACACAATCTCGTGACCTTCCCTCCAGCGATTATCATTTTGGATCTGCCTATCTTGTACCGCCGCAACTGTTAGAACCCGTATTGTAGTGTTGTGGATCCATTAAGAAATTTGGAACCAATGTTGCAATTGCTGGAAAATTTAGAACTTATGTGTATTTTTTAAAAGTTTGAAGACTTAAGTGGAATTTTTAAGACTTGAGAGTTAGGAATTATGTGTCCTTAATTGGACCTTCGTGTGTCCTTAATTAGTTTGCATAGAAAAAGTTTGGGGACCAAAGTGTAAACTCCTAGACTTGGAGTCTTTAAGACATCTTCAAGAACATTCAAGGGGGAGCTACGGGTTGCTACAGTAGCTCCCAACAAAATTTATTTTTTCAATTTTCAACTATTTTGACACTACAAGCCTAGTATATTGGACCCTCTAAGTAGCCTGGAAGCATTGGTTTGTCAAAAAAACACTTCGTAATTCAAATTTGGCTATTTGAAGTCCTTAAAGGGGTTTATAAGGTATATTAATTTTAATCTCGTTTTAGCTAAATTTAAAGCTTGTATGGGTATTGGTGTATGTTAAATTAGAAGAAAATCGACTTGGTGTTGATTTTGCAGAAGTTTATCAAAGATCAGATCTTTTTTAATATAATCAAGTCTTGGTTGAAAGGCTAAGCAGGTCACGTGGGCATTCAAAAGATTTGAATTTCCCTGCTAAGTACTGTCAGTCTTATTTCAGTCAGTTCCTGTCTTGCCTTTGGAAGCAAAATCGCTCATATTGGCGCAACCCACAATATACTACTGTTCGCTTCTTTTATACACTCATCATATCTTTGATGCTTGGGACAATTTGTTGGAGATTTGGATCAAAAAAGGACTCACAGCAGGATTTATTCAATGCAATGGGATCCATGTACATTGCAGTGTTATTTATTGGAGTTACAAATAGCACTACTGTCCAACCAGTTGTCTCTGTTGAAAGATTTGTTTCATACCGAGAAAGAGCTGCAGGGATGTACTCAGCTTTACCATTTGCATTTTCTCAAGTTTCTATTGACTTTCCTTATGTGTTTTCACAGGCACTAATATACAACACTATATTTTATTTAATGGCATCTTTTGAATGGTTTGTGTCAAAATTCTTATGGTACATATTATTTATGTACTTCACTATGTTGTACTTCACCTTTTATGGTATGATGACAACTGCAATCACCCCCAATCACAATGTGGCTGCCATTGTTGCTGCTCCTTTTTACATGATTTGGAACCTTTTCAGTGGCTTTATGATACCTCATAAGACATTGGACATCCGGAGGAATAAGTTCGAGTGAATAATTTAGAACCTTTTCAGTGGCTTTATGATACCTCATAAGACATTAGACATCCGGAGGAATAAGTTCGAGTGACTCAACACTGGGATTTGTTTGACGAGAGAAATAAGGTATGTAAAGCATTGTGATCCTATGGCATGAACTAATTACAAATTGCCAAGTGTTGTAAGTTTGCGGGGTTCTTTCCCCTTGTTCAATTTGGGGCTCACCTAAATCCCTTGTTCCTTCTTGATAATTTTTAAAGAAAATTAGTCCTATCTTGACTCATATGATCTTAAAGTTGTAAGATGAGAAAGTTTGATACCTAAAATTTGTAAGTTGAAAGCTTGATACTCAAAGTTTGTAAATTGTGAAAGTTTGATAAGTTAGAAACAATATATGTCCTAATACTTCAAAAAATATAAAGAATTATGATTCTTGCTGAAGAGCTATTTTGAAACGTTTCCTAGCAATTTATAAGCTCTAGATCAAGTAGGTTCCTGTAAATCAAGTTATCCCGAGGATATGTTGGCATTATGATGTGTGAACGCTGGGCCTCGTTCACCCCGGCTCACGTGAGTGCTGGGCCTTGCTCGCCTCGGCTCACTTATCGGTATGATATCACCTCTGGATTATAATACATGAGTGCTGGGCCTCGTTCGCCTCAGCTCACCAGTTTCCATCAGCTGTGGGACCCACGACACCTTCTTCTTGAAATTTTGACAATTCTAAAGAATTTAAGACAAACTATATATTATTTTTGGATATGAACAATTTACTACATCGGTATGATATCACCTCTGGATTATAATACATGAGTGCTGGGCCTCGTTCGCCTCAGCTCACCTATCCTATAACATGAGTGTTGGGCCTCGCTTGCCTCAGTTCACCTATGCTATATTTGGGACTTGTGTGGGAGACTTCGTAGATTTAAACTTTCTGGTGTGAGGCAGTGGTATGGCGCAAGTTTAGGAGTCGCCATTATTCCTATCCGTTATGCATTAAATTGATATTTTAAACAAAGAATTATTTTGATATTTGCCTACAGGTTTGACTCATGTACCTCTGTTGGATTATTGCTCTCACTTATATTTTGTGTTTTTTGCTTTACATATTCGGTACGTATTCCGTACTGACCCCTTTTATTCCGGAGGCTGCATTTCATACCCGTAGGTACAGACGGTCAGAGTAGTGGGCCACCAACTTAGGATCCCTGTCTGCCTTTTGAAGAGCTCCTTTGCTTCGGAGCAACTATTTGGTATATATGCTACTTATTTATATTGTATTATGTTCATTTGAGGGTACGACGGGGGCCCTGTCCTGTCTCTTGATTCTGTTGGTTTGTATAGAGGTCTGTGGATGCCTGTGTGTATGAGATTTGATCGTTTGTATGATTCTATATGTATATTATGTATGTTGGGCGGTTTAACCGCAGCGGTGACCTTGCCAGCCCGCGTGTATATATATGTGTATCGTATGCTGGGATTATCTATATGCAGGGTTTGGTTAGTTGATAAAACAAAGAAAACTCTACCAAAATTTCTGTAAATGAATTAGTTATTATAATTAGATTCTGGCTTAACGGTTGTGTCTGAGTACCCAGTCGGGCACTAGTCACAGCCCATAGGTTGGGTCGTGACAGAAGTCGTATTAGAGCGGTTCATCCTCGGAGTGTCCACAGACCGTGTCTAGTAGAGTCTGGTTTATCGGTGTGTTATGCACCACATCTATAAATAGGAGACTACAGGATACTTAGGAGATCTTAGATCGTGCGGTAGAGCTGTGTATTAGGGTGACTCCTTTCTGACTAAATGTGATGTTTTTAGTGATGCCTCCGAGAAAGACCTCGGTTGCCCGGAGGAACAAGTCCTGCGGTAAATGAGAACAATAATATGGGTATGGCCTTTTATGGTAGAGGAAGATTTGAGGAGTTCAGCTACAATTATTCGAGCTCTATTGAGACAGCTTGAGAAGCTGGGAATTCGATTTCGGGTTACTAGAAGGACCCTCAGAGATCCTATTACTAAGGTAATAATGTTAGTTTAAGCAGATAATGAGGTGGAATGGATTTGGAACTAGTTTCACTTATCTGTTAATCTGGAAAACAATTTAATCTTGTGAATGCAGTAGTATAAATTGAGGATGTTGATGTTATTTCCTTGATATTATCCCTAATAAGCATTTTGTACATGCTAGAAAGTTGTTATTTGAATTTTGAATGATTAATAGATGTTTTCATTACTAATACCATTTTCGTCAGGAAGTCTGGAATCTGACCTGAGAACCTGTTGTAAGAGAGATCCAAAATTTCCAATGATGTCAATCTAGAAAGAAAAATAGAATGGAATGATTTTTTTTTCCAAGTGAAATTGAATTTGAGAGTTATCAATCATTCATATGAATTTCTGTAGGCTGTAAGGTAGCTAATGGAAGCTACCATTTGGAGAATGCAAGATTGTGGCATATATTATTACAGAACCTTGTATACATGGAAGGAACTGGGCATTTAGCTTATAAGGAAGAAAGTACTGGTCTATATTTATAGTTTTTGTTGGGTCTTCTACTGAAGTTGTTTTATTTTGAGCTTTTGCATATAAGCTTATGTTAGGCTCTTATTCAGTAGCTTGCTTCATGTGGCTCCTTTATTATGGTGCACGTGTTTATTTCCCTCTCTGGTATCAGTGATAAAATGGATGATAAAGGTGCTTGCTGTGTAGGTAAGAGGACTGTGCGAGGGAAGTGTTTGATAAAATGCCTGAGAGAAGTTTGGTATCGTAGGATGTTATAATTGATGCTCTAGTTCGATCGGGTGAGTTTGAAAATGCTTTGAGAACGCTGTTGGAAATGCAGAAGGTGTTTGACCCTGATGGGTACTGTGATACTTATCCATGACAAAACCACAGCGTTACATCTTTCCCATTGGGCAGCTAATTCTCCAGTGTACGCACTCTTCAGGCAAGTTCCATCTATGAAACCCAGCTTGTTCTTCACCAACAGTGCCAGCTTCATTGAGCGACTCCAGAGTCCATAGTTTTCTAGACCCGTAAGTTTAGTCGCAATTAAGGCCAAACCAGGTGTATCCAAAGGTTACAAGTACAGAGGATGATTATGCCCTAAGGTAGCTACTGTAAATTCCGCTATTGATAAGCTTCAAGGTGAAGATACAAAAATCATCTCACTTCAGATTGCTATAGATTGGTGGGTTATCAACTTGATTTCTAAAGCAAGAGGAAATCAGTACAGTCAGGATTAGATCATTTAAGCTCAAATCAAGTTGGTATAGGTGGATCTAGATTAGGAATTACAACCCAACAGGAACAGGAAACTTTATACCATATGTGAATATTGCAGCAGCTGAGAAGAAAGGATTTTTCCAATTTGAACTAAACAATGAAGAACTAGAGAAAGTGAAGAATCTCTTTTCATAACAAAGGGGCAACTGAATGCAAGGCCAACGTATGGCAGGGTCTTTACAGTGGCAGGGTAACTGTGATTGGTAGAGAAAAGAGTGGCTTATATCTGTTGAAAGATGAAATAACTGCAATGGCTAGTGCAACAATAAAAGACAACAATGAAACTAACCTGTGGTATATCAGGTTAGGACATCCATCACCGAAGGTTATGGAGCACATTATGAACACTGCTAGAGCAATAAGCTTTCAGACTGGGATGCCTATTAGGTATTTGGGACATTGTGTTAAAACTGCTACCTACTTAATCAATAAGATACCATGCAAGGTGTTAGAAAGGAAGTCACCTCATGAAGTGCTCTATGGGGAGGAACCTAGTCTGCATCATTATAGAGTATTTGGTTGCTTATGTTTTGCCTCAGTTTTGCCTATAGTTGATAAATTAGCCCCTTGAGCAGCACTTATGGGATATTCAGAGACTCAGAAAGGTTATAGATTGCTGGACCTAGAAAACAAATCATTTTTATTAGTAGAGATGTCACTTTCATGGAGCAGGTATTCCCTTTCAAGGCTAATGGTGAGTTAGAAAGGTAAAAGCAAGATTAATTACAAAAGGGTACAATCAATAGGAAGGTTTAGATTATCACAAGACCTTCTCACCGTGGCAAAAATGGTTACTGCGAGGACAGTTATAGGTATTGCAGCCTCACATACTTGGCCATTATTCCATATGGATGTTCATAATATTTTTTTCGCAATGAGACTTAACTAAAGAAGTCTTCATGTAGTTGCCTCAAGGTTTCCAGAGGCAGAGGGAGAATAAGGATTCTAAACTACTCAAATCCTTACATGGACTCAAATAAGCTTCTAAGTAGGGGAACCTCAAATTAACTGAGGAACTACTGGAAGCAGGATTTACTCAAAGTGCCTATGATCACTCATTGTTCGCAAAAAGGAATGGAACTGAGATAGCAATAGTCTTGATCTATGTAGATGATTTGCTAATTACTGGCAACAACAACAAGTTGATTGAGAAAGTCAAAACTGAATTTACATAACTTCAACATGTTAGATTCTTGGAGTAATCCATTTTAGGATACCTTCAAGGATTTCAAAGGGGTTCGTCTCTATGAGGTGCATTTTTCTTGCTTGACAAATTTGGTAGAGTACGAGGGCAAGGTACTGGTTTGGCAACAGATGAATGAGTTTAGAACATTAAAGGTATTGTTGTGATTATAGCAAAGGAAACTCCCCCTAAAGGTTTACGTATCTTATAAGGTTAGTGTGACATTCGAGGACGAATGTTCTAAAGAGGGAGAGGATGTTAGAACTCGTATTGTGGTATTTTGGATCCATTACAAAATTTGGGACCAATATTGCAATTGTTGGAAAATTTGAGACTTAAGTATATTTTTAAAAAGTTTGAGGACTTAAGTAAAATTTTTAAAACTTGGGGGTTAGGAATTATGTGTCCTTAATTGGACCTTCGTGTGTCCTTAATTGGTTTGTGTAGGAAAAGTTTGGGGACAAAAGTGTAAACTCCTAGACTTGGAGTCTTTAAGGAAAGGAAGAAGAAAAACTTGTCCCCACAATGTGTTGTGATGTCATTGGCCCAAGTGTGTGGGGTGGGGTCTAGGAAGGTTGTAGATAAATATATACTTATATGTTTCTCTTGTTCAAGAAAAAGCTGAACACTTAGAAAAAATAACATCTTCAAGAACATTCAAGGGGGAGCTACGGGTTGCTATAGTAGCTCCCAACAAAATTTTATTTTTTCAATTTTTCAACTATTTTGATGCTACAAGCCTAGTATATTGGACCCCCCAAGTAGCCCAGAAGCGTTGGTTTGTCAAGAAAACACTTCGTAATTCAAATTTGGCGATTTGAAGTCCTTAAAGGGTTTATAAGGTATGTTGATTTTAATTTGGGGACAATTTGTTGGAGATTTGAATCAAAAAGGGACTCACAGTGCATATTAATTACGACTCTACTCGTGCCTATTATGATTTTATGCATATTATCCTCACGACTCTACTCGTTCCAATTATGACCTCATTCATCGGTTCTCAGACTGGTTATTATCGTGCAAATTATAATATGTATATATATTCCAAAGTAGGCTGGATACAGTAGGTCGGTTTGCCCATAGATCGGCTTTGCTTAGTTTGGAGACATAAGGACTTGGGCTTTGGATATGTTGGCATTATGACGTGTGAACATTGGGCCTCATTCGCCCCGGCTCACATGAGTGCTGGGTCTCACTTGCCTCGGTCGCCTCGGCTCACCTATCCTATGATGTGAGTGCTGGGCCTCGCTCGCCTCAGCTCACCTATGCTACATTTGGGACTTGTGTGGGAGACTTCGGAGATTTAAACTTTCTGGTGTGAGGCAATGATATGGCGCTAGTTTGGGAGTCGCCATCATTCCTGTCTGTTATACATTAAATTGATATTTTAAACAAAGAATTATTTTAATGTTTGCCTACAGGTTTGACTTATGTACCTCTGTTGGATTATTGCTCTCACTTATATTTTGTGTTTTCTGCTTTACATATTCGGTACGTATTTCGTACTGACCCCTTTTATTTCGGAGGCTGCGTTTCATGCCCGCAGGTACAGACACTCAGAGTAGCGGGCCACTAGCTTAGGATCCCTGTCTGCCTTTTGAAGAGCTCCTTTGCTTCGGAGCAACTATTTGGTATATGTGCTACTTCTTTATATTGTATTGTGTTCATTTGAGGGTACGACGGGGACCCTATCCCGTCTCTTGATTTCGTTGGTTTGTATAGAAGTCTGTGAACGCCTGTGTGTATAAGATTTGATCGTTTGTATGATTCTATATGCATATTATATATGTTGGACGGTTTAACCGCAGCGATGACATTGTCGGCCCGCGTGTATATATATGTGTGTATCGTATGCTGGGATTGTCTCTATGCAGGATTTGGTTAGTTGATAAAACAAAGAAAACTCTGCCAAAATTTCTATAAATGAATTAGTTATTATAATTAGATTCTGACTTAGCGGTTGTGTCTGAGTGCCCCAGTCGGGCACTAGTCACAGCCCATAGGTTAGGTCGTGACAGCAAAAACCTGCGGGACACGCCGCTCGGGAAGACTTTCGACACAAGGCATTACCACAGACCTCCACATCGCTAGGGAGTTTAGAACATTAAAGGTATTGTTGTGATTATAGCAAAGGAAACTCCCCCTAAAGGTTTACGTATCTTATAAGGTTAGTGTGACATTCGAGGACGAATGTTCTAAAGAGGGAGAGGATGATTAATACTAAATGGGACACGCCGCCTGTACCATCACTTGATAGGAAGACTTTCGATACAAGGCACCCTTGTAGATCTTTAGTCCTGATGCCACACCGGTGACTCCGCACACGTCGGTCCATCACACCTACCCTCCGAACCTAGGCTCTGATACCACCTATAGGGATCGCGTGCACCCTCACCCCAACCCCGCATTAGTATGATATTGTTCGCTTTGGGCCAAACCCTCAGAAATTTGTTTTTGGGCACCTCCCAAAAGGCCTCATACTAATGAATTGGGTTGAACCTATTTAAGTAGGTTTCACTTCTCTTCTTCCACCGATGTGGGAGGAGTTTGCTACTAAATATTGAGAACTGTACAGGGCGCACGTATTTCCAGTGGAAATTGACTATGAAGGCATTTCCATTTTGAGCATCAGCGTTTCGATTTAAAGTTATTTTAGAGGGCGTAGAAAGGAAAAGTCTAGAATAAAAGGTGACGGTTGATTTTTTTCTGAAATAGTGAGAGGAAGAGAGAGTTTTTTTTTAATTGATAACTGCTGCTAGTAGGTGCCTCCTTTTTTTCTCTGTGGAAATGTTTTTAAAAAAATTTATGTTATTTAAGTAGGTTCTACTTCTCCTCTTCCACCGATGTGGGAGGAGTTTTGTCACGCCCCAAATCCCATTAAGGCGGAGTGGCACCCGTTGCCGATAAGGCCCGAGAGAACTAACTATATCTATGCCCTTTCTATATGCAATATAATGAATTCCACCTTCAATATGCCTTTAAAAAGTAAATAGCACTGGCAAGCCAAAAGAAAAAGCATATGACTAGGCCATTGGGACCACGCTATAGTGAAATTCGTATGAGATGATACAACTTATGGACTTTATTTGGCAACAAGAACCCATGTAGCATATGACTAGGCCATTGGGACCACGCTGTCTGAAGTACAAAATATGCCCACACTTTAATTTACATAGTCTATAAAGCCTCTAAATAATGACAAGTATCTAATAAGGATCGGGATAGACCCCGCCTCGACTCATATCCACACATGTATGTAGCTATGAAGCTAACTTTGTATGTATGTAACTTTGAAAGCAGCTATGTATGACAGTACATGAACATATGAAAGAGTGGAGACATAGCTAGTAGGCATGTTAGAGTTGGTATAATACAAAAACATAAACTCTAGATATGCAAAGCCTCGAAGCAACCTGGAGCTTGGTGACCACTGCTGGATATCCTATACTCCTACTATGGAGTTCTACTAGCACCTGTTCCTGCAGCATAAAATGCAGGTCCCCTATAAGGGACGTCAGTACGAGATAATGTACTGAATATGTAAGGCAGGAAACACTGTATATGAAATAACTACTCAAATGAAACTTTGTACTAATGTATGATAAGAGACCACCTGTGATTACATTGTGGGATCATGTACTTTACATTCTTTACATCACTTTTCCTTTACT
>DF357518.1:65262-90935 GCA_000787875.1 Solanum virginianum
CGATCGGTAGCTTGGTCAGAAACACACCTTTGGTCTAGGGTACGAGCCTACACTGAAGAAGCTTCGTCGATTAATCTCAAAAGGATAAGTGACAGTCCTTTGCCACAACCAATCCCATCATTGAATCAGTCATTTTTCAAGTATTTATTGCACAAGGATCAAAAGAAGTTACTAAAGATAACCTCATAGAAGGACTCAAAAACTTATTCATCGAAGAAGCAAAATGCAATATGATTATGGAAGATTGCGCCAAGAGCCATACCATATGGGATGTTAAGCTGGAAGATGCTTTGAACAATTATACTTGTAGCCCATCCCTAATTCTCTGGGAATCTTGGTAGACAATTGTATTAGAATCTAAACAATATGGTTTAAAATTGAGGCCTGAATCATGTTCATGAATTTTATGTGTTTTGCCTCTATCTTTTGAAAGTTCCAATGTCAAATCTCAACTATGATTTTGCTTTAAATTTTAAACTACCTTTTGTTTTAAATTTCAAAATTTGGTCTTTAAAGTTATTAAGCTTATTTTATTTTTCTTCTCTCTTTCAGCAAGCAAACTATTAAAACTGTCGATATTGAGAATGTGACATGTTATGAAACGAGTGAACGAACCCCAAGCAGTGAACAAGGTTTTGTAAAATATGAAGAAGATGTGCAGCCTGAAGAGTTTGAACATTTTAAGAACAAAGAAAGATCGAATTTAGATAAAACTGAGGCAGTACATTTGGAAGATTCAGAAGTGGTAAGAGAAATAAGAATTAGTGTGCATTTGATTTGGACTCAAAGGAAAGAGCTCATCGAGTTGTTGAGATAATATATGGATGTGTTTGGATGGTCTTATGATGATATGCTAGGGTTAAGCACAGACATTGTTTCACACAAGTTACCAATTGATCCATCTTGCCCTCTAGTAAAGCAAAAGCCAAGAAAGATCAAGCCAGATCTAAGTTTAAAGGTCAAGGAAGAAGTTTCCAAGTAATTTGATGCCAATGTCATTCGAGTCACGAAGTATCCCACATGGTTGGCCAACATAGTTTCAGTGCTGAAGAAAGATGGAAAATCCAAGTATGTATAGATTATCAGGATCTCAACAAGGCCAGCCCAAAAGATTATTTTCCTCTTCCAAACATTCACATAATTATTAATAATTATACTAAGCATAAGTTGCAATCATTTGTTGATTGCTTCGCAGGCTATCATCATATTTTTATTGATGAAGAAGATATAGAGAAAACAACATTCATCACACCTTGGGGAATATATTGTTATTGGGTAATGCCTTTTGGACTCAAAAATACAGGGACAACATACATGAGAGCTATGACTACCATTTTTTATGACATGATCCATAAGAAGATTGAGGTTTATGTCGATGATGTCATTATCAAGTCACGAAAAGGCTTAAATCACCTGATGGATTTGAAGAAGTTCTTTGACAGACTAAGACAATACAATCTGAAATTAAATCTTGCAAAGTATGCATTTGGTACCCTTGCTGATAAATCATTGGGTTTCATTGTAAGTAGTAAAAGAATTGAATTGGATCCTTCAAAGATAAAGGCTATTCAAGGCTTGCCTCCTCCAAAAAGTTGAAAGGATGTAATGAGTTTTCTTGGTTGCCTTAATTACATCAGTTGATTTATTGCATAAACAACTGTAATTTGAGAGCCAATTTTCAAATTACTTAAGAAGGATGTTGCTACCAAATGGACAAGAGATTGTCAGCAAGCTTTTGATAGAATTAAGGAGTATTTGTCCAGTCCGCCTGTTTTGGTGCCTCCGAGCCTGGAAGACCATTGTTGTTATATTTGTCTATATCAGACAATGCATTTAGATACATGCTAGGACAACATGATGAAACTAGGAGGAAAGAGCAGGCCACATATTACTTGAGCAAAAAATTTACACCTTATGAAGCTCAGTATACTTTATTGGAACATACTTGTTGTGCCATGACTTGGGTCGCATAAAAGTTAAGACATTACTTGTGTGCATATACCACTTTTCTCATCTCAAGGATGGATCCACTCAAGTATATCTTTCAAAAGCCCATGCCTACTAGAAGGCTGGCCAAATGGCAAATTTTGCTAAGTGAATTAGACATTGTGTATGTCACCCAAAAAGCCATTAAGGGACAACATTGGCTGATCATCTTGCTGAAAATCCTATGGATGAAAAATATAAGCCTCTTCAAACTACTTCCTGGATGAAGAGGTTTTGTTTATTGAAGAAGATATTTTAGAAGGATATCCAGGGTGGAGAATGTTTTTTGACGGTGCTGCAAACTAAAAAAGTTGGTGCTGGGGTAGTGCTGGTCTCAAAAGCAGGTCAACACTATTTGATCTCAACAAAGTTCAAGTTCTTATGCACTAACAATATGGCAGAATATGAGGCTTGTATTCTTGGACTCAGAATGGCTGTTGATATGAATGTACACATAGATTCGA
Organism: Solanum virginianum; assembly: GCA_000787875.1. Classification (NCBI taxonomy): domain Eukaryota; kingdom Viridiplantae; phylum Streptophyta; class Magnoliopsida; order Solanales; family Solanaceae; genus Solanum; species Solanum virginianum. Next base: position 67,713 of record DF357518.1, read on the forward strand.
TCAGGATCAATGTGCAAGATCAACCAGCATATTATTTTCCTATAGATGAAGAACCAGATGGAGAACCTTGGTACTATGACATCAAAGGTATCTCAAAGAAAGAGAATATCCAGATGGCATAAGCAGTATTCAGAAGAGAACACTTCAGAGGCTCCCAAAACACTTTTTTCTAAGTGGAAAAATCCTTTATAGGAGGACTCCAGATTTGGGATTACTAAGATGTGTTGAATCTCACGAGGCGAGCAAGTTGATCGAAGAAGTACATAGGGGTACATGTGGGCCACACATGAATGGTTTTACTTTAGCAAGGAAGATGTAATACCCCGTAAAATTACTAAAATTCTCCTAGAATACATTGTATGCACAACGTGTCTTTCCAACCTCTGATGGAAAATTCGAGACCAGATTTGTGACCAGTGTGAAAAATTGAGTCCGAAAATAATCTCGACTTGACTTTAACGCAAAAAAACATAAATTAATTTTTGCAAAGAGAGCCTAAAATAGTGGGGTTTCCGTACTCTTTCTGCGACGCTAAGAGGATACGGAGCCACACTTGTCTTTTCCAAAAATTTATGAAAATTGAGAATTTAGCAAAAAAGTGGAAAAACCCACTAGTGCACGAGGGAACTGTTTTTTTTTTGGTTAATTTGGGAAGGGTAATTTTATCCTTCCCAATATATTTTTATATTCCCAGGTTGGTTTTTAAATTATTCTCATACAAAAGGGTTTTAAACCTAAAATTATTATAAGTCTTTTATTTTTTTCGCAAGTCAAAGAGAAGAAGAGGAGAGAAAGAGTAAGGGTTTCAAGAGTTTTTCAAATTCCTTGAAGAAATCTCCATACCTAGGTATGTAAAAGGTACCCAAAAACATGGGATTGATCTTCCATATGCCAATGTAGAGTTAGGAGGAAGAAACCGATGTCTAGAAGTCTTGAGTTATGATTTCTTGAAAGTTCTTGAATAATTGCATTAAATTCTTGGATACTATCTTGAGTTCTTGAATATACACTTTAAGCTATATTTTCATATCATAAATTGATGATCATCACGCCTAAATTTTTTTGTATACTTACATATTTATGTGATGGTAATTAGACTCATGTAAATTCTCTCTGTAAAGACTTAAATAATGAACTTAGGGGGATGTTTAGAGCCTTGATTGTCTGAATATAATGTGTGTTTGAGCATGAGTCCTGAGGTGAGTGTGTTGATGACTGTGATAGCTGAAATTAATATTGATAGAGTGGAATAAATATATTTCCCTTGAACTTGGAAAGATAGTCTTACCCGTAGAGGTTGGGGATGAGAGTTCTTGACGAATTGATAGATTTATGAGCATATTGAGTCTTGGGAGGAGTATTAGCACCGAAATGGGTGAGAGTGAGTCCACTCGTACTCATTAACTACGTGGCCAGTGTAGGAGAGGATTGGATCGTGAAAGTGGATGTTTCCTTTGTCCCAAAAGAGGACTTGACAGACTTTTGGATCCACTAACAGACTCATTGAGGTCCAGCACTCTAAGAGTCCTCCCCTGTATTCGGAGGATGTTTATTTTCTTAATTTGATAGTCTTTTACTTGATGTTTGTTAGCCATGGCCTGTCATGGTACCGTCTCAGACTATAGTATAGAGGCCTCATAGACATAGATGTTGATGTTGATATCAATGTTGGGGGGATACTTTTTTCCTCTTCCTTTCTTTATATTGAGACTTTTGTTATCTATTCTATTCCCTTATGATATACTGATATTGATAGTATGAGCCCACAGATAGGATATTATTTATTTTATTATGTTATTCTCTTCCGCTAATGAATGGATTTAACGATGGCAATGAGACTAGGTGGTTCGCTTAGGGACTAGCAATAGTCTTCGAGTGCCCGTTATGTTTACGGTACCCTCCTAAGGCGTGACAGAAGATTCTGCAAGCGGGCTATTTCTAGATGACCATGGAAACAGACTGCATTCATTTTATTAGAAAATTCAGATTCATGGTGATTTAATTCGAGTTCCACCAAATGAACTCAATGTGATGAGTTCACCCTGGCCATTTGTAGCTTAGGGCATGGATATCATTGGTCCTATTGAACCAGCTGCATCAAATGGACATAGGTTCATTCTAGTAGCGATTGATTACTTCACAAAATGGGTGAAAGCATCTTCATACAAGTCTATGACGAAGAAGGTGGTGGCAGATTTTGTTTGTAATAATGTTATCTGTAGATTTGGGGCTCCTGAATCAGTCATAACAGATAATGGAGCTACTTTGAATAGTGGGCTGATATAAGAAATCTGTAAGAAGTTTAAAATTACTCATCGAAATTTCACTCCTTATCGGCCTCAGATGAACAGAATAGTTGAAGCAGCCAACAAAAATATCAAAAGAATATTGTGAAAGATGATTGATAATTACAAGCATTGGCACGAGAATTTATCATTTTCCCTCCTTGGCTACTGGACCACTATTAGAACTTCAACTGGAGCAACGCATTATCTTTTGGTGAATGGAACTGAAGCGGTACTACCAATGGAGGTTGGAATTCCATCTCTGAGGATTATCCAAGAAGCTGAGTTGAGCGAGGCTGAATGGACACGAAGTCGATATGAACAATTGATGTTCATTGATGAAAAGAGAATGAATACAATCTCATGGCTAGCTTTATCAACATAGGATGGCCGAAGCTTTTAATAAAAAAGTGAAATTCAGGTAGTTTAAACCAGGACAATTGGTATTAAAGCGAATATTCTCATGCCAAGATGAAGCTAAAGGAAAATTTGCACCCAACTGGCAAGGCCCTTATATGGTTCACTGAGCACTAATCGAAGAAGCGTTGGATTTAGCAGAAATGGATGGAATAGTATGGTCAAAAGCCATCAATGTAGATGCGGTTAAGAGATACTATGTCTAAAAGTTTTTATCTTATTTTTTATGTAATGTTGATTATTATGTATTGAAAACTACGTTTCGACCTGATTCCCTAGGTGGGATACGTAGAAAACCGATATCGGGTCTGGTTTTTAGTAATATTTTGGAAAAGTTTCATTTAGTTATAACTTGAACTACGTATTGACCTGATTCCCTCGGTGGGATATGTAGGCGGCCTACATCTGCTTAGGTCGCTTTATTAGAAAATTTTCTCTTTTTTATGTGAGGAACTACGTGCGGCCTGATTCGTTTTGGATATATAGGCAACCCATGTAGGGTTCGGCTCTTTCTTTTCAATTGTTGAGGAAATGTATTTAGAAACTATGATTGGTAAGATAGTGAGCTTGGTCTCATAGCATCGTAATGGTAGTACCTTTATTTCACCAAAATTGGGACAGTTTTGAAGGAATTATCGCAAGAGAATACCAAGAGAATATTAAGGAGTATGTGGTCAATTGAATCACCAGGCAGATTGAAATCTCAGAAAAGGAGGTTTGTTTTGCTTCATGATATGTCACAATCTAAAGCTTGGCATAAATATTTTTTGCTTCGACACTTTATTTATATATTTTATCTTATTCCTAAGTATATAATTTTTCAGTTTTATTATTCATCATTCAAGATTTAGAATATATGGAGACTACAAGTCCAAACAAAGATTGAAGAAAGAAGTTTGAAGATCCAGAGCTCCAAAGTTAATGCAAATCAACCTCCCCCTCCACAAAACTAATAATTTTTTTTAGTGCAGGCTTGTCAGAACTAACAGAAAATAAGAAATCACTGACGTTTATAGCCTTGAAAGGACTATACGTCGATTGATTTGCATTATTTACATAACAATCACCTGCTTTACATAAATGCTTTTAAATCTTTCTTTTTATGCACTGAACAAATATTTTTAGATATCTCTTAAGGCATTCATTTACTTTCAAATATTTTTAAATGCACTGCATGAATGCTTTCAAATAGTTAACTGCACTGCACAACTGTTTTACAGCATATACATATGCACCGCACAGAAACTTTCAAATATTTAACTGCATTGCACAAGTACTTTTCAACATATGCAAATGCACAACATAAATGTACTGCATAAATGCTTTCAAATATTTTTAACTGCATTACACAAGTGCTTTCTAACATATGCAAATGCATTGCACAAACTCTTGAAAATAAGTTTAACTACATTGCACAACTGCTTTCCAACTTAGTCAAATGCACGCACAAATGCTTTTAAATATTATATTTCACATGAATGTCAATCGCTCTGCACTACACAAATGCTTTAAATCGCTTTTAGATAACCACACAAATGCTTTCAAACTTATTCGCACAAATACTTGCTAGAATGCATTATTTTGCAATACATCATTTTCATTAATCATTGGCTCGAGAAGATTCATTTTTGTAAATCATTGACTTAAATGTCATATCATTATAAATTATTTGGCTGAAAGCCTCATCTTCTTAAATCATTTGGTTTTAGGCCTCATTTCATTAATCATTAGTTAAAAAACATCATCCTCATCGATCATTGACTTCAAAACCTATTTTTCATAAGTCCATTTTTATTTCTTGTCTCACTAAATTATTTATGCTCGCAAAGCTGCGACTTTATAAATTTATGCCTAAGAGATATCATTTTTAAGAATTATTATATATTGTTTATAGCTAACATTTTCTTACTAATTGCAATACCCAGCTTAAAATGTTGCAGGAACAACAAGCACAATGTGGAACTTTTTCTTAGCAGCGAACTGGGATATAGTCTGAAGAGGAATGTCAAAATCTTTGGATGAAAGCTGAGAAGTGACTTTCACCACAATCTAACTACACCTCTTTTAGAAGGCATGTGGGTATTTTTTGGGTTTGTTAGTTTCAGTTTCCCATCTAGGTGATCTCAACTCTCACAGGAGGTAATCTTCTCAATCCGAGTGACAATAAACCAAGAGCTTTGCAGTTATGTCCATGGAGGTTACAAGCCTCTTTTGCATGCTCAATTTACTTGTCACTCCTCCCAAATGAAGGTTATCTTAGCATAAGAAGATTTCTTTTTCAATCGTTTGACCTCGAGTTAAAATGGGGTATAACAGTCATTGCACCAAACCATCTATTAATAGTCTAGAATAATGGGATGTCACCTTAGGAAATCATAAATAAGTCATTAAATGTCTGAGCCTGAACAAATAGACTAAAAAATAAAGATGAATCCATAGTGGTCTAAATAGGCTGGCTCATCCTTCAATTCGGTAGATCACTGATCTCCTAGTTGCGATCTTTCAGTAGCTACTTAAAGATTCCATGTACTCACTTATACACTTCACAATCATATTCTACTCAAAAATCTGTAAACAAAATCTCTCTCTTCTCTGGGAATCAATTTTGAACAATGAAATCCATAACATCAAAGAAAGATCATTTTAAGTATCAATCATATAACAATAGTGTACTGGTAGGATCAAGCGACTATTCCAATAAGCGAAATATATAACAAGCAGCTATAATATAGTGAATCAAACACATACAGGCAGATCAACAAGTTCTCAATTTCTGCTCGATATACCAATTTCATGATAATCAGTCTGAATGCAACAATCAATAATAGTCCTTTTATGGGAATCCACACCAAAATAAATGGTATGTCAAAATGTAACATTTGATCCAATAATGTGTCAGAACATGATAGTTGATCCAATAATGTATTAGAGCGTAACATCTTATCCAATAGTGTGTGGAATGTGCTACCTGATCCTATAAAATATTGAAACGTAACACCCGATCTAATAATATGTCAGAATATGATATTTGATTCAGTAATATATCAAAATATGAAACTCGATCAAATAATGTGTCGAAACATTACACTCAATTCACAATCATAATCACAATGAATAATCCACAACTTGCCAAGTTAAAGTAATAGATTTATTGCATGTGATTTGATTATGAGAAATCATTTATTAGGTCAATACCATTATTCCTTATTCACATACATTTGAGAAGTATTACAAAGTAGTTAATAAACATATACCACATAAAATGAAAATATCAACCCATTACCTATTGTGAATCAAACATTGAAAATCTATAGACACAAAACTTTCTCCTTTTTCAAATTCTAACTCATTTTTCGTCTATAAATAATCAAGGAAACTCAATAATGAACAAACAATGTCATAAATTATTTAGATTATATCAAAAAAATTCTAACTCTTGGCAATTTTTATGACCATCTCCCCCAAACAAGGACTTTTTTCCACCATTAATTGCAAGTCACAATCTTCTCCTATAACATTTCTCATAGATTCTAAGGTTTAGGAATTAAATTACAAGTTAGAGGAATGATTAACTTAACTTTGTGGACGAATTAGGTGAAAAACTAAAGAAAACAAGTCGTAAGTCTTTGCTGGTCTCTCATGAATGAAGCGAGAGAAATAAAAATAAATTTGGAACTTTTCATACTTAAAATCCACGATTATCTCACCTTAGCAACCACTTATCCTGGCATTTCCTACCGTGGGGGGTTGCACCAAGATAAAAACTTCATAACTCGTGCCCTAAGTCCCTGTTTTACAACACATCCTCAAATCATGACATTCAAAATCATTCCCTTTGCGCCAAGATCAATTTTGGGAGTTCTATTAGACAAATTCAATTTCATAAAGTCGTACAAGATCCTTATTGTCTTGGCTATCATTACCTAGACCTCACATATCCTATATTTTATCCAAGTCTGACCTAGACTCAAAATTTTCAAGTTTTATTCAAAAGTTTTCTGGTCTAATTTTTTTCTCCATTGACCTACCCATAATGATGGGTCAAGTCATTACAATAGATACCAATTTACACATCATTTGTCCCAAAATGATCAAATAGAAACTAAGCTAAGGTAAGAATAAATCATGCTTGAATCGATGGACAACTATGGATATTTGTCTTGCATGTCCTTCTCAATTTTTCAAGTTGCTTTCTCAACTGAATGATGTTTTCATTAGACCTTCATTGACTTAATTTCCTTGGTCCTTAACTTTCGGACATCCCAAGCTGGCTCTTTCTCAATTAGAGGTTCTTATCTAATAACATTGAGTTCCACTTAATGATGTAGTCCATCCTCATGGTTCATTTTCATTATAGACACATGGAATAATGGATCAACTCCGGACAAATAAGTGGTAAAGCAAACATATAACCCATGTTGATATCCAATTTTGACCAAATTTATAATCCATATTCAGATTGCTTAATTAAATAAGCATTCTCAAAACTTATCTCTTTTATTATATGAGTAAGTTTATACTTAGTTTTTACTCAATAAATTATATATTTTGTTATTTACAATTTACAAAAAAAAAATCATGATCATTATTATCTTTATTACTTTAACTTTGCATTATTATCATTAAATTTGTTATATATTTTTACTATTTTATTTAATCAATTTTTAATTTAAAATAATTATTTTTATAGGTTTTTAATGTATGTTGTTTACATATAACTTTAATATAATGATGTGTATTTTTTTTATAAAAATTATTATTGTTGTAAAGTAAAATTGAAAGATGTAAAAGAAAGATGGTCAACATTAGTGGCCATTGATTGATCAAGATTAGTGGCCATCTGTTTTCAACATTGATGGCCATTGATTGGTCAAATGTGGTGGATTTGTCCCATATGTTTCTCTCTTTCTTTTTTATGAATATGGCACCTCACATTGCTATGAAGTGAGGTGTAAGATATACAAACAAATTGATCCCGAGTGTAAGAAAACACTAATATGGACCAAAATATTTTTCTCCCATGTTCTCTCTTCTTTCTTAATTTTCACATCTTATTCCTCCTTTAATCTATTCTAGTTAATTTTAGATTTATTTTATAACATGTTATCAGCGCGAAGCTCTGCCCATTTCAAGCTATTTTAAATAGGTCGAAAAAAGGGTAAGAATTTCATTTTATTAAAATGTCTAACATTTCAAAAGTTGAATTTATTAACCTTAATATTTCTGGAACAAATTATTCATCATGGGCATTAGATGCTGAACTACATTTAGAATCAATGGGTCTGGCAGACACCATTAAAGATGACAATAAAGCATCAAGTCAAAACCATGCCAAAGCTTTAATTTTTCACCGCCACCATCTTGACGAGGATTAAAATCACAATATCTAAAAATAAAAAGATCCCTTAAAATTGTGGATGAATCTAAAAGAAAGATACGACCACCTGAAGTTGGTCGTCCTTCCACAAGCACGTCGTGACTGGTTAAATCTAAGATTATTAGACTTCAAAAATAAAACTGAGTATAATTCAGCAATGTTTAAAATTATATCACAACTAAATTTATATAGAGAAGAAATAACTGAACAAGATAAGCTTGAAAAAACATATACTCCACATTTTCAATTATGAATATGCTCCTATAGCAATATCGCGGTATGCGATTTACTAAATATTCTGAATTACTTTCCCACCTTCTTATTGTTGAAAGGCATAATGAATTGTTAATGAAAAATCATGATAGCCGGCTTGTAGATTACTCGCCACTCCTTGAAGTGAATCAGGCAAATTATAACTAATGAGAAAGAAATCATGGGCCCAGTCATGGTCAAAGAAGAAATCATGATAGTCATCTTGCACTGAGACACGACCAGTAATTCAAAAAGAAGGAAGAAAAGCCAAAAGTTTTTTCAAAGAAAAATTCAAAAAATATATGTCACAGATGTGGAGGTAATGAGCACTGGTCAAAGATATGCCGATCATCAAAACGACTTGTTCAGCTTTATCAGGCATCATTAAAAAGAGTCAAAAATTCAGAGACAAACTTTTTGTCTGAAGATAATATAGAATCTATACATCTGGATGTGGCGGACAACTTAAATTTCCCAGGAGAAAATTTTAATATTGATGGAAATATAGATATCAATAAGCTTGACATATTTAAAATAATTTTCTTTATTTGTGTGTGTATTTATATTTTAAATAAAATTGTATCATGTCTTTCTTATTATTATATTTATGCAAGACTGTTCATTAATACGCATGAGGTCTAAATAAATATTTACTTTATTACTTTTCTCTTTGAAGGATGGATATGCCTCAAAATTTGTTTAGATCAATAATCAATCGCGAAGATATTTGTGTAAATGACAGTGGAATGACTCGTGCAATTTTTAAGGATGAAAAATATTTTTCTACTTTACTTAGAAGAAAAGCAAATATTACTATAATATCTGGTAGTGCAAGAATTAATTGAAGGCTCCAGAAGAGCTACTATATTTCCGCCTAAGGGGACAAAAATTATTATAGAAGATGCATTGTTCTCTTCTAAATCCCCTAGGAATCTGCTAAGTTTTAAAGATATCTGCATAAATGTATATCATATTGAGACATTAAATGAAATGAATAATGAATACCTTGGTATAACCAAGAGTGTGTCAAGCCAAAAATATATTTCAAAAAAATTACCAACTTTATCGTCTGGCCTATATTATGCAAAAATTAGTGCAATTGAATCATATTCAATCGTAAACAAGAAGTTTACTGATCCAAAAATTTTTGGCATGACCAAGTAGGTCATCTTGGATTAATAATGATGAGACAAATTCTTGAAAGTTCAACTGATCATCCATTAAAGAACCTGAAGATTCTTATGAATGACGAATTTTCATGTGTTGTTTGTTATCAAAACATATTAATTGTCAGACCATCGACCCTAAAGGTTGGCATCGAATCCTTGAGAAAAAACAAATTGATCCCGAGTGTAAGAAAACACTAATATTAATTGTCAGACCATCGACCCTAAAGGTTGGCATCGAATCCTTGAGAAAAAGGAACCCAAAATAGAAATTGGAGAAATTGCGTGAAAAATTTCATCACTGTTTTATTTTGATCCATGTACACGCATATGTGAACAGGAGGTCCAGAAGATCATCTACTTACAGAAAATAGCAAATCAAATAGTAAATGCATTTACTGATTTGAAACAGATAACTAAGTCACATATCCCTGCAATAAATGTGTCTATCTGGATTAATGTCCTATAGGGACTATATACTAGTATCACAACTTCTGAATCCCAAACACGCCTGAAGCATGGTAGACTATTATGTTCAAAGGATAAAAATCCTAGAAAGAGAAGTGTAAGAAATAATAAAGATGATATTACAAAAGAACTTCTTGAAGAAGGTCAAGACTTGAGAAACACTGATATTCCTGAAGAAATCAGTGAACTCGAGACTCAAGTGAATGAAGAACTTCCTATAAGCTTTACCAGTGATGAGAAAAATTTAGATCAATCCAAAAGTTATAGTGGATAATGTTTTTGCATATAATGTTGCACTTAACCTCATGCAAGATAGTGAAAGTCTTGAGCCTAAATCCATCAAAGAATGTCGACGCAAAGATAATTGGCTACAACAGAAAGAAATAATTCAATCTGAGTTGAATTCACTCTCTAAGTGTGAGGTATTTGGACTTGTAGTCCAAACCCTTGATGGTGTAAAACTAGTTGGCTATAAATGGGTCTTTGTGCAAAAGCAAAATAAGAAAAATGAAATTGTAAGATACAAGGCACGCCTTGTTGCACAAGAATTCTCTCAAAAATTCGGTGCCAACTATAAAGAAACATATTCACTTGTTATGAATGGAATAACTTTTCGATATCTCATTAGTTTGGTTGTACATGAAAATCTTGAAATACATCTAATGGATGTAGTTACAGCTTACCATTATGGTTCACTTGATAGTGAAATTTACATGAAAATTTCATAAGGATTTAAATTGCCTGAAGCATGTACTAAGTCTTGAGAAATATTCTTAGTCAAATTACAATGATCATTATATGGTCTGAAATAATCAGAGCATATGTGGTATAATCATCTTAGTGAGTACTTGGTAAATAAAGGATATATAAATGACGTCATTTGTCCATGTGTTTTCATTAAGAAAACGGGATCAAAATTTGTAATATTCGTTGTTTATGTTGATGATATAAATCGTATTAGAACTCCTGAAGAAGTCCAAAAGGCAATTGAATATTTAAAGAAATAATTTGAGATGAAAGATCTTGGAAAGATAAAACTTTGTCTGAGTCTGCAAATTGAACATTTAGCTGACGGGATTTTTGTTCATCAATTTGTCTATACTGAAAAAATCTTAAAATGATTCTATATGGACAAAACACATCCATTAAGTACTTCAATGGTTGTTAGATCACTTGAAGTGAATAAAGATCCATTCCATCCTCCAGAAGAGGATGAAGAACTTCTTGGTCCAGAAGTATCATACCTTAGTACTATTGGAGAACTTATATATCTTACTAACTCTACTAGACATGATATAACATTTTCTGTTAATTTGTGAGCAAGGTATAGTTCTTCCCCAATGCGAAGGCATTGGAATAGTATTAAATATATTTTGCGATATCTGAAAGGTACAATTGATATGAGTTTGTTTTATACTAAAAAAGGTTGGGCAGACCTTATTGGTTATGCAGATGCAAGTTATTTACAAGATCCATATAAAACTCAATCTCAAATAGGCTATTTGTTTACATACGGAGGAACTGCTATATCATGGCGATCTACAAAATAGTTTGTTGTTGCTACTTCTTCAATTCATGACGCAAGTAGAGAATGTGTATAGTTGAGATCGATGATACATTCCATTAAAGAGAAATGTGGATTGAAAAATAATGTCTAAGTACTCATGGTCATATTTGAAGATAATGTCGCGTGCATAGCTCAATTAAAAGGTGGCTTCCTAAAAGGAGACAGATTGGAACACATTTCACCAAAATTATTCTACACACATGATCTTCAGAAGAAAGGTGATATTGATGTACAACAAATTCGTTCAAGTGATAATCTTGCAGATTTATTCACTAAGGCATTGCCCACGTCAACATTTGAAAAGCTCAAATATAAGATTGGTATGCATCATCTCCAAAGTATCAAATGAAGTCTTCATCGGGGGGAGTAAATATGTGTTGTACTCTTTTTTTCTTAACCAAGGTTTTATCCCACTTAGTTTTCCTGGTAAGATTTTTAATGGGGCAGCTAATGATATGCATTAAGTTTACCTAGAACCTTCCTTTTACATGGATAATTTAGCGGGAGTACTGTAAAGTAAGATTAAAAGATGTAAAAGAAAGATGGTCAACAGTAGTGACCATTGATTTATCAAGATTAGTGACAATCTGTTTTCAAGATTAGTGTACATGGATTGGTCAAGTGTGGTGGATTTGTCCCAGATGTTTCTCTCTATTCTTTCTATAAATATGACACCTCACATTGTTGTGAAGTGGAGTGAAAGATATACAAACACATTGATACTGAGTGTAAGAAAATTCTAATATGAAGCAAAATATTTTTCTCCCACCTTCTCTCTTCTTTCTTAATTTTCAAATCTTATTCCTCTTTTAGTTTATTCTAGTTAATTCTAGATTTATTTTATAATAATTATTATTAATAAAAATTATTATATAATTTGCCTATTTTAGTGTATAGTATACTTATTAATTAGAATGCAATCTATTTAATCTTATACTCCTACTTTATTAAATTGTAGCCTTTTATTCAACTTATTTAAGTTCTAGCTAAATTGCACACAATTTATTTCAATTATAGCCTATTTGAATCAATCTTGGCCCAATTTGAAAATTTTCAAACCTAATTTTGTTTACCAAATTTTAATGTATAACTTACATAAATCTCATATTAAAATAAAGAAAATTCAATTTATCCCAATATTTTTCATATTTACAAAAATCTCATAAAATGTCAATTATGCGGATACACTGAAGGAAAAAAGACTCATACATGATTCATATTGTAACAACTGGTGAAAAGACGAGAATACCCCTAGAATTGACCATGCGCGTGATGTGTCTTCCCATGTTCCATTTGCAATCCGAGACCAGATTTGCGATCAGTGAGAAAAATTGAGTCGAAAAATGGTCTCGACTCAACTTTAACTCAAAAAACGTGATTTATTTTTTCCAAGAAACTCAAAACCAGTGAGGCTTTTGTGCCCCTTCCGCGACGCTGAGAGGACGCAGAATCACACTTGGTGTTTTTTCGAATTTTGATGAAAAGTTGAAAAATTGCGAAAAAGATTTTTAATACACTAGTGCGCAATGCGCACTAGTGCAAAATGGAGCAGGTTTCATTTTTTAATGGGGAGGGGCAATTTCGACCAGTCCCATACCTTATATCCTAAACTAATCAGTTTTAATTCGTTTTAAATCCAAAAAAACGTATTTCTATTCTTTCATTCTCTTAAAACAAGAAAACCCTTCCCATAACTTCAAAAGTAGAAACTCAAGAACGATTACGGTATTCAAGAAAATCCTTTCAATTCCTCAAGAAGTCATTCCAAGGTATGTAAGGTCATCCTAAAAAGTATTATTTTTGATAATATCTCTAGAAATAAAAGTAGTTTTCACCTATGAGTTTCAAGTATAAGTTGAGATTAAATCCATGTGAACTTTGTAAAGGATGTTAATTTTCACAGTAAATTTCATACATATCTTGATGAATATTATGATTCTTGGTCCCTATATGATCCAATTAAAGAAATCTATCATGTTTTGAGTCACTAAGTTGATTCTAGTTTTCAGTTAAGTTAAAGAAGTCAGATGAGAAAGCTGAGTAATAAGTTGGGCTAAGTTCCCAAGAAAATAGATTTTAAGAATTCCAAGTCTTAAGATGAGCTATATAAAGTTTTGGAAGTAGTATTGAGTACCGATATGGGTGATAGTAGGATTAATTACTCGAACTCATAAACTGTGTAGCCAGCATATGATAGGATTATACTACGGTACCTTCCCCATTAGCCACTGAGATGGCCCAGTTTTAGGATGGATTCACTCCCCTAGTTCTTCGTCCCCTGCCCCGACAAAGTACGGGATGACTCTGACAGTGTAGGCAAAACGATGTATCACCACAGAGTGGTGGTTGTTGGTTAGAGAAACTCTCCAAGCTAATAAATTATGTTCTACTTACCAGTTTTCAGCATGTTACCTTCAACATACAAGCCTTTATAATTATTGTTATTTCACTATAGATTATGTTTATGTCTTTTGAGATATAATATGATATTCTAAGATACTGTTTTGACCATCTTACATACCGTACATTCTAAGTACTCATGCCCTTAGGACCTGCATCGTTTTATGATGCAGGCGCAGGTGACAGATCTCATCAGCAGCTGCTTCGTTAATGACTAGACAGTTGCCAGCAAATCGGTGAGGCCTCTTCTCAGTCAGAGGGTCTTGAGTTATTATGTTCCTTTTTAGTTTTTATTTCAGTTTTTATTTCAATTCTGGCTACTTGGGGCCTATCCCAGTAGTCCTTTCAGACTATTTTAGTAGAGGTTCCATAGATTATGTGTTAGATACTTTTGTTATGATTACGTTGATTTCACTGTTGAGTTATTTCTCTTTTCAATTATTCAGACAAGTTTAGTAGTTTTATGTTGTCTATTTAAAGTTTTTTCACTATTGTTAAATCTTCCGCTGAGTAAGTATCCAGGCCAAGTGGTTCGTTTGGGACCAGAAATGATTTTCGAGTGCCGGCCACATCCAGGGTGTAGGCTTGAGGCGTGACAAACTTGGTATTAGAGCACAAAGTTCAAGAGTCCCGGGGAGTCTATAGAATCATGTCTAGTAGAGTCTGTATTATGGGTGTGAAGCGTGCCACACCTATAATAGGGAGGCTACGGGACATTAGGAAGTATCATCCTTAATTTTCATTTTTTGTCTTGTGCTTCAGAGTATATCTTTGTGAAATCCCTTCTAACTCATGTGTTTACGCCATGTTTTACAGATCATGCCACCATGCAGAGCTAACAAAACAGTAAGGGGCAGAGGATGCCCAGCCAAGAGAAACACAAACCAGCCTGGCCAAATTTCTGAGGAACCTAGAGGTCCAGTTGTACTTGTAAAGCAGCCACTGTAGGCAGACATTACCAATGCTGAGCTTCGCCAGGCCACTCAGACTTTGGCTTAGGTAGTCACTACTCATGGAGGTCACCAGGGAGATAGCAGAAATGATGGGACAGATATCGCTAGAGTTAGGGAGTTTCTGAGGAAGAACCCACTAGAGTTCACGGGGTCCAATGTGAAGGAGGATCCTGAGAACTTCATTGAGGAGCTTTAGAAGGTATTGCAGGTGATGCATATAGGTGATGCTGAGCGGGTTGAGTTGGCTGCCTACTAGCTCAATGGGGTAGCTAGACTCTGGTTTGATCAATGGAAAGGAAGCAAGGCAGATGGTACACCAGCTATTAGTTAGGCAGTGTTTGAGGAGGCCTTTTTAGGGCAGTACTTTCCCAGAGAGATGAGGCAGGCTAAGGTAAGAGAATTTCTGAACCTGAAGTAGGAGAATATGAGTGTGCGGGAGTATAACCTTAAGTTTACTCAGTTGTCCCCTTGTGCTCCAGCTATGGTGGCAGACATGCATACTAGGATGAATCTTTTCGTGTCTGGGCTCTCTCGAATGACTAAGAGAGAGGGCAGGAATGCGATGTTGATTGGGGATATAGATATAGCCCATTCGATGACATATATGCAGCAGGTAAAGGAGGAGAAGATGTAGGATAGGGAGGATTTCAGGAGAAAGAGGGCCAAGACATCAGGCCAGGAGACAAGCAAGAGAGGGAATGGAAGTGGAGGTCACTCATCTTTCCAGCCTAAGACAGCCAGACCAGCACCTTCATCCGCTAGTGCACCTGTACCGAGAATCAAGATGAGCAGATCGCAAGTTCTTGGGCAGCCTGTCACAGGGTAATGTAGCTCAAGGAGCAAACCGTTATCCTACTTATGGTAAGTGTGGTAGGTCTTATCTTGGAGAGTGCCTTATGGGTATAAATGGTTGCTTCAAATGTGGTCAAGTGGGCCACTTCTTGAAGGAATGCCATATGGAGAGCCAGAATATGAGAGATAACATATCACAAATAGTTCCTTCAGCACTGCAAGGTAAGCCACCTCACAGGAGCACTACAGCAGGAAAAAGCGAGGCCACAAATCGCTTGTATATCATGGGCACCAAACAGAAGCAGGAGAACTCACCAGATGTGGTTACGGGTATGCTCAGAATCTTTACTTATGATGTCTATGCATTATTAGACCCAGGAGTCATATTGTCCTTTATGACCCCATATGTAGCTATGAGTTTGGGGTCAACCCAGAACGCCTTCCTAAGCCTTTCAGTGTTTCTACTCCTACTGGAGAGTCTATTTTAGCCCAAAGAATTTATAAGGGTTGTCCAGTCTCAGTTTATCATAAGACTATTATAGCTGGCTTGGTGGAGTTAGACATGGTAGATTTTGATGTTATCTTAGGCATAGATTGGCTTCGTGCTAGATATGCCTCCATAGATTTCAGAACCAGAGTAGTCAAGTTTCATTTTCCCAATGAACCAGTCTTAGAGTAAAGGGGTAGCTCAGTATTTCCTAAGGGCCAGTTCGCCTCATATCTCAAAGCCAGAAAGTTAATCTCCAAGAGGTGTATATACTACCTAGTCAGAGTTCAGGATTTTTGTGTTGAGGCACTATATCCTCAATCAGTCCCAATTGTAAATGAGTTCTCAAAAGTCTTTCCTTAGGATCTTCCCGGAGTCCCTCCTAACAGGGAGATAGACTCTGGGATAGATACTCTTTCCAGATACTCAGCCCATATCTATTCCTCCATACCGTATAGCTCCTTCAGAGCTAAAAGAGTTAAATTTGCAGCTGAAAGATCTTTTAGATAAGGTTTTATTAGACCAAATGTCTCACCTTGGGGTGCTCCAGTTCTTTTCATGTGCAAAAAGGATGGTTCTCTATGAATGTGCGTAGATTACCATTAGCTGAATAAGGTCACCATCAAGAACAAGTATTATCTACCTATAATTGATGACTTATTCAACCAACTTCAAGGTGCTACCTATTTTTCCAAGATAGATCTCGGGTCCAGGTACCATCAGCTAAAAGTTAGAGAGAGAGACATTCATAAATAGCTTTCAGAACCCGATATAGTCATTATGAGTTTTTGGTCATGTCCTTCGGGCTGACAAATGCACCAATAGCTTTCATGGACCTTATGAACAGGGTGTTGAGGCTGTACCTATATATGTTTGACATTGTGTTCATAGATGATATCCTGATCTACTTCCATAATAAGGAGGAGCACGCAGGATATCTTAGAGTTATCCTTCAGAGCCTTAAGGATCAGCAGCTATATGCTAAATTTTCTAAGTGTGAGTTCTGGTAGGCATATGTGGCATTTTTGAGGCACATTGTGTCTGGTGAGGGTATCCAAGTGGATTCCCAAAAGATTAAGGTAGTAAAGAATTGGCCAAGGTCCCCCACAGAGATAAGGAGTTTCTTGGGTCTGATGTACTACAGACGGTTTGTAGAGGGGTTTTAAACTATCTCAGCTCCCTTGACTAAGCTGACTCAGAAGAAGACTAAGTTCGAATGGTCAGAGGCTTGTGAGAAGAGTTTCCAAGAATTGAAGGCTAGGCTGACTATAGTCCTAGTCTTATCCTTACCATATGGAGTTGATGATTTTGTGGTTTATTGTGATGCTTCCAGAGTTGGCTTGGGGGAGCTGAATTTGAGACAGAGGAGATGGTGGGAGCTACTGAAAGACTATGATATGAGTATCCTCTATCATCTAAGTAAAGCTAATATAGTTGTCGATGCTCTTAGCAGGGTGACTATAGGGAGCATAGCCCATGTTGAGGATGAAAAGAAAGAATTAGCTAAGGAGGTTCACAGACTAGCCTGTTTGGGGGTGCAGATTGAGGTTTTTGACGAAGGTGGGGCCATTGTCAGAAATAGGTTAGAGTCATCCTTGGTGGAAGAAGTGAAAGAAAAGCAAGACAGGGATCCCATCCTCCTCCAATTGAAAGAAGATATTCAGAAGCAGAAAGTATTAGTATTCTCAAAAGGGGGAGATGGTGTTCTAAGATACCAAGGCAAGTTGTGTGTGCCAAATGTTGATGACCTTAGAGATCGGATAAAAGGGGGAGATGGTGTCCTAAGATACCAAAGCAGGTTGTGTGTGCCAAATGTTGACAGTCTTAGAGATAGGATCTTGGCTGAGGCTTATAATGCCAGATACTCTATCCACCCTGGTGCAACAAAGATGTATAGATACTTACGAGAAGTCTATTGGTGGGGTGGTATGAAGAAGGACATTGCAAAGTTCGTGTCTAGATACCCAAATTGCCAACAAGTTAAGGTTGAGCACCAAAGGCCTTGTGGTGTAGCCCAGAACATAGAGATTCCAGAATGGAAATGGGAGATGATTAACATGAACTTCATAACAGGCTTACCTCAGACAGTATGATTTGATATGGGTTATAGTAGATAGAATAACCAAGTCACCTCACTTTCTACCTGTCAAGATGATTGATAGCATGATTCGATATGGGTCATAATAGACAGAATGACCAAGTTAACTCACTTTTTACCTGTCAAGACGACTGATACAACTGAGGATTATGTCAGACTCTATCTTACGGAGATTGTTAGGCTGCATGGGGTCCCTATATCTATTATTTCAGATAGAAGAACCTAGTTTACAACACAGTTTTGGAAGTTTTTTCAGAAAGGGCTTGGTACAAAGGTGAATCTTAGCACAACTTTCCATCCACAGACAGACAGGGATGATCATTTACCTTTGATTGAGTTCTCTTATAATAATAACTTTCAGGCCAGTATACAGATGGCACCGTATGAGGCTCTTTATGGGAGAAGGTGTAGATTGCTCATAGGGTGGTTTGAAGTTGGTGAGGCAGGATTGATAGGACTAAGTGTTATACATCCGGTATTTCATATTTCCATGCTTAAGAAGTTCTTGGGAGATCCCTCTCTAATTGTCCCAGTTGAAAGTGTCGAGATTAAGGACAATTTGTCATATAAAGAGATTTCGGTGCAAATGTTAGATCGGCAGTTTGTAATTAAGGACTAAAGAGATTGCTTCGGTAAAGGTTTTGTAGAGGAATCAATTTGTGGAGGAAGCTACATGGGAGGCAGAGGAAGATATGAAGGCCAAGTATCCACATTTGTTCGTTGGCCTAAATGAGGACCTTGAAAGTAAACTTTCATATTTCACCTTTGAAGACTTATGTTTGTTATGTTTGAGAATCTTGTGTTTTGAACTAGTTTTATTCCTATTGTTATCATTCAAGGATGAATGATCCCAAAGGGGAGATATTATAACACCCGGTGAAAAAATGGGAATACCTCTAGAATTGATCATGCGTGTAACGTGTCTTCCCATGCTCCGTTTGCCAATCCGAGTTCAGACTTGTGATCAGTACAAAAAACTGAGTCAAAAAATGGTCTCGACTTGACTTTAACTCGAAAAAATGCAATTTATTTTTTCTAAGAAACTAAAGACAGTGAGGTTTTCACGCCCCTTCGGCGATGCAGAGAGGACGTAGAACCACACTTGGTGTTTTTCCAAATTTTGATGAAAAGTTTAAAAATCGCGAAAAAGTGTTTTAATACACTAGTGTGCAACGCGCACTAGTGCAAAATAGAGCAGCTTTCATTTTTTAATGGGGAGGGGCAATTTTGACCTTTCCCACACCCCATTTCCTAAACTAATCAGTTTTAATTCATTTTAAGTCCAAAAAACATATTTCTATTCTTTCATTGTCTCAAAACAAGAAAACCCTTCCCAGAACTTCAAGCGTAGAAATTCAAGAATGATTAGGGCATTCAAGGAAATCCTTTCAATTCTTCAAGAAGTCATTCCAAGGTATGTAAGGCCATCATAAAAAGTATTATTTTTTTATAATATCTCTAGAAATAAAAGTGGTTTTCACCCATGAGTTTCAAGTATCCGTTGAGATTAAATCCATGTGAACTTTGTAAAGTATGTTAATTTTCATTGTAAATTCCATAGATATCTTGATGAATATTATGATTCTTGGTCCCTATATGATCCAATTAAAGAATTGTTATCAAGTTTATATTCATTCATGTTCAAGATTAATTATTGTTAAGTTTTCTTGAAAATCTTGATATTATTTCAAGAAAAGAAAAAACTAGTTTGAGTACCTTTAAGCTAAGTCAAGAAGTGCATTTTTAAAAGTTTAATTTTGCATATTAGCTAAGAAAATCTAGCATGTTTTGAGTCACTGAGTTGATTCTAGTTTTCAGTTAAGTTAAAGAAGCCAGATGAGAAAGCTGAGTAGTAAGTTGGGCTAAGTTCTCGAGAAAACAAATTTTAAGAATTCCAAGTCTTAAGTATGAGCTATATAAAATGTTGGGAGTAGTATTGAGCATCAATATAGGTGAGAATAGAATTAATTACTCGAACTCATAAACTATGTAGCTAGCATAGGATAAGATACTGCGGTACCTTCCTTATTAGCCACTGAGATGGCCCAATTTTGGGATGGATCCACTCCCTTAGTTCTTCGTCCCCTACCCCAGCAAAGTACGGGATAACTCTGACAGTGTGGGCAAAACGATGTATCACCATAGAGCTCATAGTGGTGGTTGTCGGTTAGAGAAATTCTCCAAGCTAATAAATTATGTTCTACTTACCAGTTTTCAGCATGTTACCTTCAACATACAAGCCTTTATGATTATTGTTATTTCACTATGGATTATGTTTATGTCTTTTGAGATATAATATGATATTCTAAGATACTGTTTTGGCCATCTTACATACCGTACATTCTAAGTACTCACGTCCTTAGGACCTGCATCGTTTTATGATGCAGGCGCAGGTGACAGATCTCCTCAGCAGCCGCTTCGTTGATGACTAGACAGTTGCCAGCAAATCGGTGAGGCCTCTTCTTAGTTAGAGGCTCTTAAGTTATTATGTTCCTTTTTAGTTTTTATTTCAGTCTTTATTTTCAATTCTGGCTACTTGGGGCCTGTCCCAATTGTCTTTTCAAACTATTTTAGTAGAGGTTCCATAGACTATGTGTTAGATACTTCAGTTCTGATTACGTTGATTTCACTGTTTAGTTATTTCTATTTTTAGTTATTCAGACAAGTTTAGTAGTTTTATGTTGTTTATTTAAAACCTTTACACTATTGTTAAGTCTTTCGCTGAGTAAATAGCCAGGCCAAGTGGTTCGCTTGGGACCATAAATAGTTTTCGAGTGCCGATCACGTCCAGAGTGTAGGCTCGAGGTGTGACATAAGTGAATATTCATAGTATTCCATTTCAGTTGCAATTTAAATGGAAGTTAGATTCCAATCCCTAAAATTTAGCTAAACAAATCATAACCAAATCCCTGGAATAAAACAGCAATGCGTTTCAAAAAATCAAAAATTCCTAATTATTCTTCATACTGTGACTAACAGAAATTAAAAAAGAAAAGGTAGGTTAACTTCATCTTCCCCATTCCACTTTCATAAGATTTCCTTTTGAAATACACTGTAAATTACATTTTTTTCAACTTTCATATACTGATACAATTAGTCCACAATCCTTTAGCATTGGGCTCACTCAATTAGAGAAAAAACAAGTTATCCCAATTTGTGCAAGTGAGGTGTTTGATAAAATGTTGATTCATTATGATAGTATTCTAGTTATTATTGATGATAATTCATTGGAATTGTTATGGGTTGTTTAATTAGGAAAATATAGTGATTCATTGTGTGTACTTTGTATCTTTTATATTTTTTATATATTTTTGAGCTGTTTACAAATTTTTATGGTCATTCATCAAATTTGGTGATTCATTGGGACATAAAACTTAATCATGTATGGGTTGAATAAAGTAATTCATTGGGATAGTTTTTTGGCTGTTATATGTTTGATGATTCATTGTGTGTATCAAACAAAGATGATATATCATGCAATGATTCATGTTAATTTCCATCAAGTATTTTTATTCGGAGTTTCTATGAACAAGATACACCATCCTAATTTGGAGATATGATTGGGAAAAGGCACCTGAAGGATATGTTAGTGAAAACGCAATCCAAAAAAATCAAAGGATTAGCCCAAAGAAGCACCAGCAGCAGATCCATGTTGATACATTCTGCTGAAAATAAAGTTGTTTATTAGAGATACAAGAGTGATGAAGTAGTTATATCTTATATATTTTTATTTTTTTGTGAGTTTTGGTGTAGCAGAAAATTGTGCACATGAGGTGTTTGATAAAATGCATAGCTAAAAATTTAGACGTGTAACGACCTGGCCCAATACTGTAAAGTATTGTCCATTCTTGGGCCTCAGCCCATCACGGTTTTGTCCCTTTGGGCTCACCCTCTGTAACGACCTGGCCCAACACTGTGAAGTATTGTTCGTTCTTAGGCCTCAGCCCATCATGGTTTTGTCCCTTTGGGCTCACCCTCTGTAATGACCTGGCCCAACACTGTGAAGTATTGTCCGTTCTTTGGCCTCAGCCCATCACGGTTTTGTCCCTTTGGGCTCACCCCAAAAGGCGTCTCACAGTATATAGACCACTCCTTTACTTAAATAGCCCAAGACTCTCTCTCTCTTTTCCGATGTGGGAATCTTGCCTAAGTGAGCCCCGCACACAGCCCAGGCACTCACCTCCCGTAGGGACTCAGCGTCCTCGTTGAGGGCTCACCCACCACCGTACTAGGTGAGAGTCGGCTCTGACTAGTCCTTTACTTAAATAGCCCAGGAGACTTCCTCTCTTTTTCGATGTGGGAATCTTGCCCAAGTGAGCCCCGCACACAGCCCAGGCACTATACTGTGAGGTAACTTTTGGGGTGAGCCCAAAGGGACAAAACCGTGATGGGCTGAGGCCCAAGAACGGACAATACTTCATAGTGTTGGCCATGTCGTTACAAATTGGTATCAGAGCCCTAGGTTCATAGGTCTCACATGTGTACAACCCCAGTCGAGTAGAGTCTTAAGGATCGGTGCAAAGACGTCTGTTACTTATCCTTAGGAGGCTATGGAGATTGTTAGGAAATTTTCTCTTGTTCTTTCTATTCGTATCATGCATAGTTGTTGTGCATCTTGATACGTTGCATGATTTGAAATTTAACCCAACTTAGAGGTAATGGATTTAAGATATGGAGGTGTTGTTAGCATCGGTTTTCCTTTAATTTGAAATGACTTGGATGTAGATGAAATTAGATGAGGTATGTCCAGGACAAGGTTTTGGGATGACGTGGTTGGATTGAAGGAGCTTAGGTAGCAACTTCAAAATTGGGTTCCTTATTTTTTTTTCATCGATGATATATTAGAGCACTCCAATGCCAAAGAGGATCATAAACGACACTTGAGGGTTATGCTTCAACGGCTTAGAGGGGAGAGGTTATGTGCCAAGTTTTATTTCAAATGTGAGTTTCGGCTGAGTTCA
>DF357518.1:105905-120339 GCA_000787875.1 Solanum virginianum
CAATTTAAACATATGTCTTGATCAGAAAAAAAAGGTATCCTTCAAGCTATAATTTCTGAGGTACACCCTTTTATATCCAAGTATTGCTATTCTCTACTCAGTCCTGTTGCATCAATACATAAAGCTTGCGAAGTATATGCTATGCAAGCAATAAACTTCAAACCAACCAAATCTCCACCGAGTTCACCCATATATTCTCCCAGGCGTTCCTTGCAAAATCTGGTTGTTCATCTCCATGCCTCAGCCTCCTGGAAATAGTAGATGTTTGACATTCCACTTCTCAATAAGCATCTTTAGTCTTTCCGTTGTTCTTGTTATTTATCATCCTACATTTCAACATGGTATTTTAAACTTCATATGTTCTGTTCAGCTAAACTCTAAATATTCCTCTTAGCCTCTTTATCATGGTTAACATGATATTTCGACTTCTTTAGTTCCATCTGGTCTATAAACCTTGATCCCCTAGCACTTACCCATTACTCTTCGAGTGGGGGTTCTCTCTTTTCGTACTCATTACCTTTCAATCCTTAAGAATAGCTCCATAGACTCCCTTTACAAGTTGTTGACATGAAGCTCAAGCTTGTTACTAATTTGTAAGTGCGTACTTTGAATCCGCTTCCACTTCTTCCAAAAAAAAAAACAAAAGTTTGAATCCATTTCCGGGCATTTTATTCACCCGAAGAGTTTTTTAATTCCTAAAGTTGAATTTCCTTAGCCTCCTATTCATGCTAAGGTGGAAGTTCTTCCACTATCACAATATAGGTGAGGTGGTCATTCTATTTAATTGACCTTCCCATTAGCTGTCTAGCTTCTTCTATTGTGGTACTACTTCTTGTTAACTGTTTTTTTGCTGCACTGTTTAATAAGACTATTAGGCTTGTATCTGCATTTCACTTTACCCATTGCCTCCTCTATCGGTGGAGTTGCTGTTGGTTATCCCAGAGGCGAGATGTTCCAATGAAAAGTTCCCAGGAGTTGGAAGCAGAGGTAAAAAGGAAGAATGGTGGAAGCTCATCCCAACATGTATCTGGTGTTCCATATGGAAGGAAAGAAACACTAGGTGCTTTGAAGGACAAATAATTACTTTTCAGAGGATTAACACAAATTGTATTAGTCTTCTATTTTTTTGGTGTAAACAAGATTTGGTGGGAGAGGTGGTAGAAGTAGTTGAGTTCCTAAGAAACTTTGTAATCTGAATACCCTTATGGGGTGTGCCCATCAAATTATGAGAAGTTTCCAATTCATCATTTCTTGGATGATGAATTTTTGTGAATACAAAGTTACTCTTCAAAAAAAAATTGAATACAAAGTTACCCTTCCAAAAAAAAAAAAAAATTGAAAAGTTCCTAACTTGGTTTTGAGGAAGTATCAGATCTAAATACTTAGCTTCTACTTGCTGGTCTTGTAGATCAAGAAAACATGTGCTGGGGTCAGAGTTTGGGTTTTTCTTAACTTCATTTGTCTGATAAGATTAGGGATATATTCTCTATGAGATTTTAGGAAGCTCACCCTTACTAAACATATTTCCCTTTTTCATCTCATAGTTTGGGCTTGGCCCCACTTGTCTGAAAACATTCTGGCTCTTATCAGATCATAATAATAAGTCGGGAAAGGGAAATCATTGCTCAAATTTGAAAATATCTGGTTTGCTGCAAATAATTTATTGGTTAAGGCAAACGACACTGGGACTCGTCCATGGTAATTAGCAAAATATGTTGTATTAGCAGAAAAACTAAATTTTTTTTAATGACAAGAAACCCACAACCGTTACCCTTTTTCTGTGTGCAGGGTAAACCCCCCCCCCCCCCCCCCCCCCAAACTCTTCCACCCGAAGGGTAGAAAAACTCAAGTTACTAAGAGTAATATAGAGTGAAACGCTATAGAGTCAAAAAAAGACAAATCCTAGATGAATTTTAAGTATTCAGACATGACAACAAATTCAAGGAATCTTTCAAAAGGTGAGTTGGATTTGAGGAGGGCCTTATTAGTTTTGAACAACAGTTGGCCCGGCTAAACAAATATCACGAAGACAAAATCAATATCCTTACTGTTGGAGTAGTATATAAATACAAAATTTTAAGAAAATGGCCAATGCAGATAAAGATACGACGACATTGACTAGTAGTGAATGGGACGTTGACTGATCTTTATGATATAAAAGATGATTCGAAGATGTTATCATATGTTTCCAAGAAAACTGAAGCTTTGAGATTTTTTTTGAGTTATTTAAACAATGAAGAGCTTCAAGTCACAACCATGTAACTATGAAAGCTTCAAGTCATAACTATGTAACTATAGTGACATGTTATTGATGAATGGGGGATTAATTAGGGATTATGAGATAGTAAAAAAAAGATTTTGTTATTCCATATGTATTTTTTCAAGGAAATTGAAGTTTGAAGAATTGCTCTAAATAAGAGTGGCCTACAAGTTATAACTATAAAAGAAAGATTGAAGTTGTAACTGTAAAAAAGGAGTAGCACCTAAGATTGTGGTCCAGTGGTCAATGAAGCGAGCCGACAATTCTGAGGTCTCAGTTGAACTCTAGCGGAAGCAAAAACACTGTGATCTCTTTTCATTTGTCCAAACCTTGATAAATTTAGTTGCCTGGGACATATACTGGTGCGAGGCAGTAGGTATTGCGTGGTTAGTTGAGGTGCGTGCAAATTGTGCCCAGACACCATTACTTGGGACATACTGGTGCGAGGCAGTAGGTATTGCGTGGTTAGTTGAGGTGTGTGCAAATTGGGCCCGGACACCATGTTTATTTCCAAAGAAAAGAGTGGTGACAAAGACCCTTATGTATGGAAGAGACTAAGATCACAATACAAAATTGTGAAGCATATGCGTTAGGATCATATAATTCTATAATGACAAAAGTCTTTGGCTGTTATAAAAGATCTATTGAGTGTCCTCAATCATCTTTACCAAGAAAAAGCTTTGGAAGTAGGGCTGGGCGTTCGGTCAGTTCGATTCGGTTTTCAAATTTCGGTTTTCGATTTAGTGAAAATGTCAATCCAAACCAAACTAAAATAAATTCGATTTAGTACGGTTTTTTCAATTTCGGTTGTTTCTATTTGTGAGATTAATTGAACAAATTCATTTTTTAGTAAACTGGTACTATAGCACTGGTTACTATTCGACAAACAAAACAAATTTATTAGCAAGTACACGTAAATTGTAACAACTGCACTATTGCACACGTTTTCCAATTTCCTGTTAAAATGCCAAGCAAAAAATATAGACACTACGAGTCTACAACAATTATAAATAAGTTTTAACATGCCAAATTCATAACTCGATTCAAGTGGCAACTGCAGTACACTACCGCAGTGCTTTAAAGACCAAAAAAATACCCATAGCCCAAATAACTTCAAAATTGGCATCCACAGTGCTTTAAACTACAAATATTAGTAGTTTAACCTGCAGTAATAATGTAAAATATCAGTTAAATTTTTTCAATATTTACTGTTCTATGCTAAATACAAACATTAGAAAATACTATGATTCAAACTACAACAACAACATACCCAGTAAAAAGAAATCCTACAAGTGGGGTCTGGGGAGGGTAGAATGTACGCAGACCTTACCACTACCTCATAGAAGTAGAGAAGCTATTTCCTGGGAACCCTCATCTCAAAACCCATAAGCAGAAAGGACTAGATATGACAAAAAGAAAAGGGAAAGGAACACAAAGAGTGATTAGTAATGAATAGCACATGACAATATGTAAATACGATACAACTAGCACATATAAGACAGATAATGAGAACACAGAAAAGGAAAACACGTCCTCCACCTAACCCATGCATCCACCTAACCCTGCCAATTAGCCTACTACTCTAATTCGCAACCTCCACTTCTTCCTATCTAGGGTCATGTCCTCTGTGAGATCAAGCTCCACCATATCATGTCTAATCACCACTCTATAATACTCCCTCATCTTTGCGACATGCATCTTCTGTCTAACACCAAAATAAGACTCCAGCAAAAAGCCATATTAGTTATGAACCATTGTAACTTCTCTTGTTCTTTTTTTGACAACAAGACTTTGGCAGAGAAAGCAAAAGTCAGAATGAAATCTCCCTTCAACCTTAACACCATACAAAGTCCTACTCTGTCTCTTGAGCCCCCAACTCAACGACCATATCAGTCACTGTCTTCTGATGAGCATGCTTAGGTTAGGTTGCAACATGACAAATCACATTCTCCAGAAATATCTTTAGCACCCCACAAGTCTCCTTGTAGATGAGCCCATTGAAATGCTTCACTCTCCCTCTTTGAGCCAAACTTCTAATGTCTGCCTTTCTGATACTCTATATGTTACCACGCAGGACCTTGTGATGTCATTTTGCTCCTCCCTTTCCCAATCCTTTCAACAACCCGACATTTTAAACCTTTAATTTCTCTGAAATTGGAAGCTTTGTGATCTCGAAGAGTGATGAGGAAGACTGGAATTTCTCAACTATGCCCCACATTAAAAGTCCACAGAAAAATAGCCCTTGTTGTTACCTAGGTTACTTACCCTTATTTTCATATCAACAAACAAAATCCACGAAAGCTGACAATAGTTATGTGTGGCATCTTCTCTTATTGACACGATTATTCAAAATCAAGTCAAGTATTTCAAAATCCAAACCCTTTTGAAATAGAAAAAAGAACCTAAAAGCATAAATAGTGGGGGCGTCTTTGCTGGTAACTCCATCTTTTCCAGTTAAAAAGAAAAATATTTGCCAGTCATATGGAATGTTCAACTGAAATCAAGTCTAGATTTCAGTCATTTATTTGCACTGACCTGCAAGAAACTGAGTTGGCCTATTAGGCAGAATTTGCTATTGGCAATGCTAACACGTACCTAGCTTGCAGTATGAAATATAGTCGGCTACTCTTCATAATGATATATGCTAGTACAATATGTTTAGATGAGAGTTTGAGCCTAAGGTTATAGAATTATGATTAGCAAAGTTTAACCTTGAGGACATGAACACTTGAGCATTCATATGGCTGGGACAATGGAGGTATGTGTAGCTGGAATATGCATTGCCTAGTCAATTGACAGAGAAGTAGCGAGAAGAAAGAACTCTGTGCTTGTGAGTGGTTGAGCATGGTCACTAGTGAGGGAAGGAAGACCGCAAAATTTTGTTGACAACATTCTGGATTTGGATCTTCGAGAAGTTTTGGAGGAATATGTTCTGATAGCTAGTCTTTGTCCTCACTCACAATGGTATGCTAGGTCAATGATGAATTAGGTTGTAAAGATGTTGGAGGCTAACTTACTAGTTCCAACTATACCTGAGAGATCAGTTCCTCTCATTACATATCTTGATGACATTGACTGGCCCATATACAGTAGTTGTCCAGGTAATACATTCACATCCACCGCTTATTCGCTATGCAGTCCAACCTTTAATTCATCATTTTATATTACCAGTAGTTTAAAAAGCAAAAAGTGCAAAGTAACAAGGTTTATTGAGGCTGAAAGTGAAAAATGAAATGCACACGTGAAATTTAGTACTCCCTGTGTGCAATTTGTTCGACACCTTTTCCTTTTACCTTGACACTTTTTCCTTAATGAGATGCTCCTCTAGAGGTGACAAGATCTGTGTGGACCTGGCTAGAAGGGTACTTTTTGGTACTTGATACATATTAAGCTTATGTGACATTTGCTTATGTGTCAAAATGTCACATACTTTCTAGATTCCATAACCATTTAATGGTGTGAAACTACTTCAATAGGGGAAGTAATTCAAGATCCAATTTGCAATTAAATCAGTAATATTATCGTTGAATATGCAAATTACAACAATGATGATAGAAATCCGACTCCTCAAAGTAAACATTGCAACACAACAACATACCCAGTGTAGTTCCATTGGGGGGGGGGGGTCTAGGGAGGATAGAATGTGCGTAGACCTTACATCTAGCTTGGAGGTGATGTAGAGAGGCCTTATTTGATGGACCCTCGACTCAAAACAAAAACAATTTAGAAAAAGACGTAATGTTAGTACAGAAGACAATAGAAAATAACAAAAATAATAGATAGTAGCAGAACAATATGCAACAATAATTTTATAATCGAACTACATGAAACAAATAGTAACATAAATCTCAGAACAAAGAAACTACAAGAGTAGTACTGCGCATACTAGTAAGGGCAACAAGGCAATACACTCCTACCAACATAGATGCACTCCTAGCTATCAACCTTCCACTGTGATTCGTGGCCTCCATACTTTTCTATCCAAGGTCATGTCCTCAGTAAGCTACAACTGCGTCATATCATGTCTAATCACCACTCTATAATACTTCTTCAATCTACCTCTGCCTCTCCTAAATTCATCGATTTCAAAGTTCTCACACCTTCGCACAGGGCATCCATGCACCTCATCATCACATGGTAGAATGATCTCAACCTCTCATTTAACAATTATTATTCTGTGTTTTTGCATATTCGGTGTTTATCAATTTCTCCTTGTGTGTATTGATTCTGCATTCAGTGTGTTTCTAATAAATTTTTGCATGATAAAAGGAATACACTTCGACCTGTTAGGGGATATGTAATCGCAAAAAATGTTTGGAGTTAAATTTGATTATTTTATACTGCAGTCTAAGCTAGAGTAGCATAAGGGGCTGGCCACGTAAATGGTAAACCCTTAATTCTGCAGCTGCAAAACTTAAACCCTATTTTCTTTATACAAAGTAAGTCACTTTCGCCATAAAATTTCTTATT
This sequence comes from Solanum virginianum, assembly GCA_000787875.1. Lineage (NCBI taxonomy): Eukaryota > Viridiplantae > Streptophyta > Magnoliopsida > Solanales > Solanaceae > Solanum > Solanum virginianum. Next base: position 112,636 of record DF357518.1, read on the forward strand.
GTTGGTAATTTGCGCTTTTGTCTGTCTAGGCTGTGTTTGTGTGTCCTGTTTCTTTTTCTTGTGGTTAATTAAGATTTCAAGTTGCAGAACGAGCATAGATGAAACTGACCCTAGTTTCTCATGCTGTAGCTTAAGCTGTGTAAACAAAGGATTTAACATTATGGCTGAAGAATTTCAGTCAGTTTCAGAAGCTGGAAAATTTTCTAGGAAAAGAAAGATGGAGCACAGGAAGAAAGGGGGGAAGGGAAAGAAGAAGCAAAAGGGTATGCCATTTAGTGAAAAAAGAGTAAAAATAGACAACAAAATGAAGAAGCTTTTCGAGAAGAGAGCAAGAGACTATAACTCTGATAATGAGGATGATAATGATGTGGAGCCTGCCCCAGTAACTAGAGCTTTACGCACATCATATGGTAAAGAGAAACCCAAATCATATGGTAAAGATAAGCCTAAATCATTTAGTAGAAACAAATCCACATCACATCGTAAAGAGGAGGATTTTGACGAGGAATGGGAAGATGATGGAGAAGAGGATGGCAATGAGGAAATTGAGATATCCGAAGATGAAGATGGGAAAGTTCAGCCTGGAATTACTAAGTTTATAGATGGTTGTAACGCATTCAGATTGGCGTTCAAGAAGATACTAAAGAAGTCTGCTTCTGATGATATACTGGTGAGCAACTTGCTTTCTCCATCATTTTTCAGACACCTGATTTAATAATGTATTTTAACATCAGGATGGTAATTCCATGTTTCAAAGGAAAACATTATTGGCTGGCCTCTTATTCCCTTTTTTTCCGTCAAGAGTTTAGGGCTTCAAAATAGTTTTATTTTGTTTTGTTTCTTAATGGGTATCTGGATTTGATGTTGAGATATTAATCTTCTATGAGTGTTTGGGTTTACTTTTGGGATAAAATAAAGCTTCTTAGAGGAGAAAAACCAAGAAAGTTTTAAAGGAAAATAGAACATGTTGTTTCTTCTTTTGCAAGAAAAATAATTCTTGTTTCCAAAGATAAAACAGACCTTTTCTACCCCTTTTAATCCATGTATTCAATAACTTATGTAAGGTGAATTCTAATGAACTTATAGGTTAAAATCTCTTGAAGCTCATACTAACTGCATATGAGAAGTGTTAGGAGAAACTATGTAAATCTGTGGGTTTGATGAACCTAACCTGCAGGGCCCTGTCTTATCAGCACACAAGAAGCTTGTTGCAGAGAAGCTTGCTGAAGAAGATGTAGAACGAAAGGTTAAGGGGGAAGCAAAAAAGGAGAAACACTTGGTAATTCTGTCTGTTTTCATTTACTTGCAAAGTTTCTTTTTTTTTTTTAAGGTGTATTGATGGGTATTGTTCTATAAACTTTGACATCGGTGTAAAAGATAAGAGAGAAGGGACACGTGAAACCTGCAAATTTCTTGGACTCCCATGAAAAGGCTCTGATAGGAGTTGCAACGAAGGGAGGTAAATAACTTTTTCTTTTCATTCAGAATTTATATTAGTATTAAAAATGCATTAATAACCTTTCTATCAGACCCTCTTAACTAACTCGGTCCTTAATTTTTTTCATTATGGGACTACCAGTTGTCAAGTTATTCAACGCTGTAAGTTGCAGTACCATTTCAAACTTAATGCTTCTGTGTTATAAAAAAGTTGCTCAAATTTATCAGCGGTTGTGATGCAGGTTAACAAAGCACAACATGCTCAAAAAGGGTTAAATCCCTCAAGGGCAAAAGATGAGAAAGGTAACGGCAGAATACTGATCCATGGATTATATGATTGGTTCTCAATTTTCTTTATAGAAAACTGATTGTTTCTTTTAAAAAACTGAGAAAATTGCACATGCCATTTCATCGAACACATGATAGAAGTAAGAAGTGGACCAACTGCAAGTTTTCATCTTTAAAACTGCAGTTGATAACAAATTCTTGATAATTCAATTGGGAATAGTTTGGAAAAAAATTAGCGTTAAGACCTGTTATTCTGTACCCAATACAATAACTTCTATTTCTCTGATGTTCAGTAATAAAGAAGCGGCGAAGAGAAGTCTTTTTCTCTGAATTGGGCAAGACACCATCACAAACAACTGTATCAAAGGTCAGCTGTTTTTCTTTCTTAGAATTGTAATCAATTGGGAAAATTTTCTCATTATTTTGTAATATATTTTCGTATAGTAATCATGTCTTGGGCCATCATTTTCTTTTTTTTTTTGAGTTGGGTGGAGGGGTACAGACAAACCAAAATGACTCTTTATCAGAAAAAGTGTTTTCACGCTGTCTCTAGATGGTTCTTTATTTATTTTTAATATTATTTTCCATTGTTACATTTGCTTCACATTTGAATGAGTTGCTCATATGTCAAAGGTACATCAAATAATGTGATATATTGTACTTCATTAGAATTACCAATCATTTTGTGGGTAGGAAGGAAGAAACAACTTGAACATGGAGGACTTGATATTTTTCAAGTTCTTGACCCAAAAAAGAATTTTTTGATGATTCGCCTCTGCAAGCCAGTCATTTTCATTCAGGTTTTTGCCTTTTTCCCTTATTCTGTAGTTTAATTTCATGCAGGCCGGTGCATCCAATTCTTTGGAAAATGAAGGTCCCTCATGGGCTCCTCTACGTGATAATTACATGCTGACTAATCCCAAGTTAAAGGACTGGGATAAGAATCCGGTAAGGATAACTTATTCCTAAGATTCTGAATTTATGATACACAATCTCTTCCTTATGAATCATTATATTATTGTAATCTTCCTTTTTGCAAATGATCAATGTTATCTGATGTTCATGCAGGACTCAGCTGGTGAAGACGATGTGAGAATGCCAGCTGATTCAGATTCATCTGATGATGAGTAAGTTAGCTGAGAGTTTGTTGTTCAATCTATCTGCTTGGATCATATATTGGGATGCCGAACACATATCTTTAATGCAGGGAAGTGGATGTCTAGGCATGGTCAAATTAATGCTGGAGCAACTTTTTGACTGTATAGAGATCCTCCTGTTGTTAGCTGATGTTCTTTTGTAATCCTCTTTAGATATTATTTTGAGTTATCTTCATTTTTTATATATTATTCGTGCTAACAGGGATACTTAATGGTGTTTTAAATATCCCAGTCCTATACTAGGTTGATTTAGCACTATGAAATCATGTCGCGTGGCCTATGTTATCAAGATAGTTTTGCCATATATAATTTAGCTTTAGAAGGTTTAATCTTGTTGCAACCTGAATATTCATCAATCATCTTATTATTTTCTCAGGAGCAAAATCTGTATATGTGCAGCCTTGAGTATAGGCTCAGACTTTTGTATGTGTCCAAATGGGCTTGACTTTTAAATATGATTTGGTTACTTGCAAGTAGCCGAGTAGAAGTATTAATCACTGTGGACTAAAAGCCCAAACAGAACAGCTAGTTAAATGGAATATGCTTTTTAAATTCTCTTTTCTGCTTTTCATGCTAAGGTGCTTGAAGTGGAAGCTTTTCCAGTTTTTCACTTTTATGAAGGATGTTAGGAGGTGAGAGGTTGGATTTAGGGGTTATGCGGAGGGGTAGAGGTTGATTGAAAAAGTATTTGGGGGAGGTGATTAGATGTGATGTGGTGGAATTTTTATCTCATCGAGGACATGACTTTAGATAGAAAGGAATAAGATCGCGTATTAGGGTAAAATGTTAATAGGTTGGTAAGGGTAGAATGATGTTTGATCTTGTGATATAGTAGGTCAGTTGGATTACATCCCAAATCCTCACTTTTAATGAATAATTAATACTTCAATCACATACAATTATTTATTTTTACTAACTGACACTTGTTAATGACTTCACCCAATAAAAGCAACAAAAACAATATGTTTTGGTGTTAGGTAACAGGTGGAATAATTAAAGAATCTTTAGACAAATAACTGACTTAATAAACAGTTTACTTTTTTCTAATCTTATGCATAGATTCTACACAGGATGGACTAAAAGTTTGGCGCTAGAAGTACCATATCTTTATATTCTAAAAGTGTGACCTTTAAGTAGCTATCAATACTTTGTGTGAAAGGTGTTGTCTTATGGTGATAATTTGGAGTGGTCCAAAATAAAGATGCCTAATGTAAAAGCAACATAATCATTGACCTTCATTTTTTTTCCCCCTTCAAAAGTGTTCATTTATATATCAGCATTAAGGTTTCCAAATACTCAAGTAGAAATGCCATAGAGGAAACGTTTTCTATCCTTTTCATTGACACTTATTTGGTCCCCCTCACTATATTGATATTAATGGCAAAGAAATCATTGATAAGTAGAAAATTCTTGAACAAAATACCATTTTCACCTTTCAATGCTTGACCCTTCTTATAGAATGAAGGTTGCCTAAAAGTAGCACCAATAGTTGTTTTTATCCTAGCACCAATAGTTTTTTTTAATCCAAGTGCAAATAATAAATCTGAATATATGAAAATGTTATCATGAGGGATCATTACCCAAATAACAGGTCAGATAGAGTTTACATAAATCACGTAGTGTAAAGAGTTAATTATCATTTTTTCCTATCTTTTTTTTAATTTAAAGAAATTCTTTTAAAAATATGGCAATCCAGATACATTAATTCAGCAATCTGGATGCAAAAATTAGAGTTTTTAAGTATCAACAGGTAACATTTAAAGCACGATACATTAAACATAGATATAATTTAAGAGTTAGAATTAATGTATTCGGATTACTGAATTAATGTATCCGGATTATTGAATTAATGTATCTGTGTGAAAAAAGGGGATTTTTGAAAAATTTTTAAACGGGTGGAAATAATGAAAAATATGATAAATAAAGGAGTGTAATTAGGTAATTATTCCTAGTCAGTATACATTGATATACATATATTATACATGAATTTATATTTGTATTATACCTCCTTTGGTTATTTTCAATTTAAGTGATTGGGTGTACAGTTATTTAGAGTAATTATTCTTTATAATTTAAAGTTCAAACAACAAGGAATGCTAATGACAATCATAAATGAAGAACTAGTAAAATCTTAATAATTATTTAATCAGGTTTACATGTTTTGAAATGAATAATAGTGGTTAAGTATTTCATATACTTTGTGATAATTAAAGCTGATATATTTTAAGGCTACAACCACTTTTCATCATAGAAAATTTCAACAAGAGTGTCCTAATTTTTATGAACAAAAAATAAATTAGCAGAATGATTTCTTTGGGTGGATCATAGCATATGTCTCATTCAAAATTTAAAGATCATTCTCACATGCCTCCAGCTTATATTTCACTAGCTAAATGACTATTGACATCATGATGTCAACATTTTGAGTGTGTCCATGCACCATATTTCCTTTCTAGAAAGATACATCTAAAATAATTCGTTTACGCAGAAGCATTTGAAACTATTGAAAAGACATAATCAATTATATAGGTCTTTCTAGAAAGAAAGGAAAAAAAAGAAGAGATATTAGTTAAAGTAGACCATCAAAGGTTATAATACAACGAATAGGATTTGCTGCATCTTTAATCAGATTTTTGTGAATTCAAGCCCTATGAGAAAAAGAGAGAAATTTTTGCATATAATTATTTAAAAAATATCTTAATTATATTTTATAGCTATAGTTTGGGTAATTATATTTCGTAACTATAGTTATAACAGCGTTTGTATAATTCGCGCAACATTTATATAAGTTTATATAATTCACTATACAACTATAGTTATAACAGCGTTTGTATAATTCGCGCAACATTTATATAAGTTTATATAATTCACTATACAACTATAGTTATAACAGCGTTTGTATAATTCGCGCAACATTTATATAAGTTTATATAATTCACTATACAATTCACAATTGTTATATAACGATTATATAATTCACTATACAATTCATGGTATCTGTATATTTCTCCATACAATTTGATTCGTACACAACTTTTGTATAATCGCGTAGAACGTTTGCTTAAATTATGCGAATTATATAAAATTCAAATTGTAATTACAGCTAGATGTTTGCCAATGAGCCATAATTAATTCAAACTACATTTACGTTAGCTAATTAACTAATATATGTTTGCTTATCTGTGCAATTTTTTCAAAAATAAAATCAATAAAGAAGCACTTTTTCTTTTTACGTGGAACGAATATGAATTGGTCCAGACCCCAAAATGAATATCAAACATCTAAACAACAATAATATAACCAATAAAATCTTACATGTGGGGTGTGAGGAGGGCAAAATGTACACAGACCTTACCACTACCTCATAGAGATAGATAATTTTTAGAAGATCCTTATCTCAAAAATATCAGGCCCTACGGAGAATATCAAACATCTAATTGGAAAAATTCAAAAAAGAGTAGACTATACCCTAAAATTACATCAAGTTTTACTTGTTCAAGTTGGGTGTTCCAAGAAGCCATCAAATAACTACTCCAATACTTATCCTTTGCTATATATGCATCCTTTGTCCATGTCCAAAACAAATTGAATTTTCTTGAAAGTGGGTCCAAGTTTCTAATCCAATCAATAAAAAAGACAAAATGAGAGGTCCAAATCATGAAAAATTGGACCATTTGCTGAAAGCGCCCAATTGGAGACAATCTTCCACGTGTGGAGAGCTATTGATGAGGATGTCTTGAGTTTACGTAACTAGCCACTTTTGATTATTGACTTTAGTGATGTCAACTTCTTTTGCACAAATAAATCTCATTTTCATTTTTAGTCACCACTTCAATCATAGAAAGAGAAATAATAATTAGGTAAAAGCTTTATGTCAAAAACAAAATTTAGGTACATGACCTAAAGTCTTCATCATGGTGTATGCATTAATGTAGTGGCCTTCAAGTTGGATGAAGTGACCACTTGGGTCTAATCTCCAAACAAAGATAGCATAATAATAGCAATAACAAGTACGATTGAACTGGTGCAACAAGCGATATTTTATAATGGAGGTCAAAGTTTGATTACTTCAGTCAACACTTTCTCAGTCGAACTCGTCATTTATTATTTTGGTCAAACTCATTATCAATTTCAGCAGGTGGTATTCTATAATGGTTGTCTCGTCCAATTTATTAGATTAACATCAGGCGGCATTCTATAATGTAGGTCAGAGTTCGATTGCTTCAGCCAACACCTTCTTAGTCGAGCTCATCATCTACTATTTTGGTCGAGCTCATCATCAACGTCAGCAAGTGGTATTCCATAATGGATGTCTCATCAAATTTACTAGATTTAAAATCTATTCATTATATTGTGAGCTGGTGCAACAAATGATATTTTGTAATGGAGATCAAAGTTCGATTACTTCTACCAATACCTTCTCAATCGAGCTCATGATACCTGATTTACCTAGTGTGACTAATAAATTTTTTCCTACATCTAAAATAATTCGTTTACGCAGAAGCATTTGAAACTATTGAAAAGACATAATCAATTATATAGGTCTAAAGTTAATGATGTAGGTGTTTGGTACAATTGCATGGTTTCACTTGGCAAGAACTTAAATTATTCTTGTGAAGCTTATTTTTTTAATTATAAATGATTTATTTACCTTGAAATAACTTGAACTAATAGAAAATTTTCAATTTATTTGACCTTGCGATAGAATCAATAGAGAGCTTCAGAAGTATTTTTTATAAACAGTTCAAAAAATGATAGTCTTTTGACAATTTTATTTATTGAGCAACTTTTTCTTCTTTTTTGTTTGGCTCGTTCAAAATCG
>DF357518.1:120346-139216 GCA_000787875.1 Solanum virginianum
AATCGATTTGGATGCTTCAATTTGATTCAGTTATTAGAACAATTAAAATGATGTTTTCTTGTTTAGGAATCCTTTATTAGTATTTCATTTTAAATTATTGAGTCAAGATATTATTTTGCCATTTTAAGTGATATTTATTCACAAAAAATAGATATAAATAAGAAATTTTAGTGTTCCATTAAAAGTTTGAATAATGATCGCCAAAATTCAAGTAAATTTTATTTCAACTCTTCTTTTATATATATATATAATTTTCTCATTCAGTATTCAGAGTTCAACCTTGATTAAACACAAATCGCGCAAGGCCTATCCAAAGGTGATGCCTTCAATAGGATTGTTTTCATACCTTAAGCTCAAACTCGGGACCTTTAACTAAAAGTGAACCATTTCAATCATTGCAGTGTCATCTCAATAAGTTTGGGAACCTAAAGCCAAACTTCATAGAGAGGTCTTATAAAGCCAAATTTCATAAAGAGGCCTTATTGATTTTCAGTTGACACTCGACAAATATAACTTGAATAATTATAACATACTCATTGCAATCCTACAAATAAGGTCTGAAAAGGTAGGACATATACAGACATTATGACTTTGCATAATGTAAAAGATTTGATTTTTTTGAGAGACTAGAATAATAATGAAATTATAAAAATAATGAAAGAAAAATTAAAAAGATAAATATAAGAATAATAATGTTGATTTATAATAATCTTCACAATATAATAAAATCACGTATTTTAAATAATTATAATAAAATATTACATTTTTGTATGTAATTTAGTGCGTGTATGTATATTCCTAGAGCTTTGTTTTCAATAAATTAATTTATCACTTTATTATTCACCTAATCATCTTTTAAATAGGACATGAAATTCCAAACAAGGAAACAATGACAAAATAAATTTCTTAAAAAAGGGAGGGAAAAAAAGAAAGAAAAAGTGGGTGATCAATATAATATAATGTTTTCAAACACTCTAATTAAGGACAACCTTATTATATTCACTTATTTTGGCTTATTTACTTGGATATAATATAATCACTTTAGCTGTTGATGAATATGTTTGATGTTTTACCTAACTATATATATTATATAATATGGTTTAGTATGCAAATGTAATACGTTCCTAATTCTTAACCTACTTAGGCGGCAACTAAAACACGTTATGACAAGTGGTGATTGTGAAATCGTTTTTGATATGAATATAATATTTTTTACTAAAATATATAAGAACTTTATTATTTTTATTTTTGCTATAATTCTTCTTTTAAGAAATTTATATTTTTAGAGAAACTTTTTTTTTTAAAAAAAAAATTTAAGGATCGAACATTCAAAAAAATCAAAAAATATTTTTTTTATTGTACTTAAAATATCCTAAATTGAGATATTTAGTCAACAATTGTCAAAAATACCTAATGCAAACGTGTAATTGTGTTGTGTGTTGTGTTATGCATGTGTGTTGATTTTGATTTGTGTGATCCATGTTGTTCTATTTGCTTTCTTTTGAAAAAACAAATTAAAAAAAATCTTTATTTATTAGGAGTATTTATTAGTAAACATAACTTGAGGTTTTCAAATTGTAGACGTTTATCACTCTTTTTATTAATCTACAAATACCTTGGGATTCTTTGATTCGTAGAATAAGAAATATATTATAATTTTAAGATAAAATGTGAAATTATTTTATTTCCTTATTTTGTCAAAAATTTTATTCTAGAAAATTATTTTTATTAATCTCTTCTCTTCCACTCTTGAAGAGAGCGACACTGAAGCGGAATGATGTTGAAATCTCCTATCATGATATCCACACTTTTCAAATAGTAACAAAACATGAATCTTCTTAAAATTATTAGTGTAATATACCACAAATATAATAAATTACAGTTAAAAATAAAATGACAAAATTGAATAAATATTCATTTCAGATTAAGACATAGGTATCTCGCTTTCTTTAAGGAGATTCAAGCTCACAGCATAATCTACACCGATCCATTAGTATATCTCTTGACTTATCCCCTCCAGGATACAATAGTCAAACAATGTTATATGACTCAAACAACTTCGAATTAGTTGAAGAGTCCAAAGCTCCAAACAAAAACATCATCCTTCAATATATAAATACTTTCCTTTATAGAGTAAATATAGTTCAAGACTTATAATTTTTTTCTCTGTCTCAACTTTCTTTTTCACTATACTGACTTCATTGCACACTATACTATTTATCCACACTTCTCATTTTTTTCTTACTCATCCCTTCATACAAAGGAAGAAACATCACTATTAGTAATTTAGAGAAAAGAATAGAGGAATTATGTCTTGGAGGTTACATGAGTCACAAGGAATAATGAGGTAGAACATGGCTTGGTGGTTACATGAGTTACAAGGAATAAACAAGTAGAATAATGATCAAATAAAGAGTTAGAGCTTATAGGAGTTACATAGAAACTTATTCTTCGATTCTAACACTAACTCGTGATATAAATTAATATTATTATTTTACTGTTAAAACATATTTTTCACCAACATTCTGTAATGTTTAGTTCCCGTATTACAATTTTGTAGTTGCAATTTTGATATAATTTGCTCGCCAACTTAATCTCTTTATAGGTTATTTAGTTGGTGAACAAATTATATCAAATTAATAATGATGAAAATACTTAGTAAAAATATTTTTATTTCTAAATGCATGGTCATTAGACTAAACATAAAATATTTGTCTGATTCAATTCAAACTGGATAATGTTGGATAAACTTTATTTATAATTTTAATCTTGGCTTGCTTAGGGAGTGTGAAAAATGTTAAAGTTAATTTTTTTGGAAGATGATAGATTTTTCTAGATTGTCCCAATATAGAAACTTAGATAATTATCTTGAAGAAATGTTTAGATATTTTAAAGTAAAAGACAAAGTACTAGAATTTCCTTAAGAATATTTTATAGATGATATTTGTAGAAAATAATAGAATGGTCTAGATTCTTGTCTAGATTATTCTTGTAATAGTATCTAGAACCATCCTATAAGGATGACCTTAGGCATTTGTAACCAAGCAACCAAAACAACTACCAAAAAAAAAAAAAACCAAGCAACCAAAACCAAAAACAAAGAGTCTTGTTCTATAACAAAGTTCTTCTTTCCAAAATATTTCTTCTCCTTTCTAGCTTCCCTTCTTGCGTTGAATCTTCCGATCTTGGTTAAAGATCTTGGGCTAGCAGAAGGTTTCCAAATTATGCTTTTCTTCTGCTATATTTCTCTACATGGTATCAGAGTCATAGTCATATATTGACTCTTGGATTTGTTTCAAGATCGGGTTAGTGGTTTGATTCAACTGGTTTGTGTAGATGGATTTCAACGGTCGTGCTAATGAATTGGGGAGGAAATTGTTGAACCAATCCAATTACAAGGTATGGAAGACATGTATGGAGTCATACCTTGTGGGTGAGGATTTGTGGGATATTGTTAATGGAAGTAACACAAGTTCTCCTGATGACGGATCAAAAAAACCAGTGGATATAAGAAATGGAAGCAGACTAATGCAAAAGCTGAGTTCATCCTGAAGAGGTCAATATCCTTCAGCTTATTTGATCATATTATAAGGTGCAAATCAGTTCATGAAATATGGAGGACTCTCGATCGTTTGTTCAATAAGAAGAATAAAACTCGACTACAGATTTTGGAGAATGAATTGATTAACACCGCTCAAGGTAATCTTTCTATACCCGAGTATTTTATAAAGATAAAGAATTTATGTTCTGAGATATCCTTTTTGAATTCAGATGAGGCTATCTCTGAAGCACGAATAAGAAGAAGTATTATTCGTGGTTTGAAATCAAAATGTATTCCCTTTGTAATATCAATTCAAGGATGGGCTCAGAATTTGTTGTCATCATAGGAGCTATTAGAAAAACAAATGGTTGGTGTATCCATCAAAAAGGAAGAAGAAAATGCTCTTGTAGCCAAAAAGAGGAAATTCAAAGGAAAAGAAGGAAGAGATAGGTCATATTCTCAATTCTAAAGTGGCTCAACCCCACCAGGAAAGGAGAGAGAGTCTACTAATAACTATAAAACTCTCAAATGTAATCGATGCGGCAAAATTGGACATATTAAAAGATTTTGCCGAGCTAAGGAGAGCAATACGACTCATGCTGAGAAAGTTCCTAAAGAAGAAGAAGAAGATTGGGGAAAGTGTTTCGTAATGGAGACTCGACCAATAGATGCCATGACTTCCATCAATTTTAAAACAGACTGGATCATGGATTCAGGGTGTGGCCATTATCTCACTGGGGATGAATCTAAATTTTTTGACTTTCGTAAAAATAATGGTCATGGCATCATTGTAACAATAGATAATACAATTCATCAAGTAGAGAAAAAGGGCACGGTTGTTATCAATGAGAAACAGGAAGACTCAATCACTCTCAACAGTGCATTCCATGTTCTAGGCATGAGGAAAAATTTATTTTTAGTTGCAAATATCATAGATGTGGGAAGTTATGTCCTATTTAGACATCAAAGAACTCAAGGTAAATATCATTTATACCTGTAAGAGAGTTAATGATTTATATGTCTTATATGCTTCTAACTCATATATTGAGAAGATGAGTAACAATAATGTTGCATATCTATGGCATGATAGACTTGGACATCTTAACATAGACAAATTAAAAATCATGATAAAATTGAATTTAGTAAAAGGATTACCTAAGTTAAGCAACTTTGGTAGAGGAGAAATTTGTGAAGAATGTCAATACAAAAAGGCACATCGTCTTTCATTTGATAGATCCTTGTCAAGATGCAATACTCCTCTAGAACTAATCACAGTAATTTGATAGGGCCAACTAGAACTTCTTTGTTCTCTGGCTACTCTTATATGCTAATTTTTATTGATGATTTTACTAGATTCACATGGGTTTATTTTGTGAAGCAAAAGTCAGAATTCCTCAAAAAGTTTATGGAATTCAAAGAAACTATTGAAAATGAGCTTGGTTTAAGAATAAGGCGGTTGCAAACATATAATGGTGGTAAGTTCACTTCTGAAGAGTTTCTCTCCTTTTGTCATAAACATGGAAATAAAAGAGATCTTACTTGTGCTAATACGCCACAACAAAATGGAGTGGCATAAAGAAAGATTCGACACTTAACAGAGACATGTAAAAGTTAGCTTGATGTGTTGTCAAATTACAACACATTTGATGCCTAAAACAAGAGATTTTATTAGTTCTTGAAGTGACTTTTTATAATTTTTATGTGTTTTTGTGTTGATATTGCAAAAAAGTTAAATTGGTATGATTTTGAAGAAAAGTTACAGATTTTGCTGAAGCATAGGTCATACGATCCCGCCTACGAGTCGTAGCCTAAGCTACGAGTCGTAGGGTGGTGTCATAACAGGAATCAGAAAGCAAAAGTTCAAAAATCTGCCAAGGGGGGGTCACTCCTACGAGCCCAGCCTATGAGTCGCAAGACACACTATGACTCGTACAAATGGACTCATAACAAGAATTAGAGAACCAAAATGTTGGACCAAAAACTGAAGACCAAGACTACAAAATCAAAATATGAGTCGTAGCTCAAGCAATGACTCGTACCTATGGGTCATTCTAGTTCAGTCCAAGATGTCAAGATCCTGATACGAGACCTCGACTATGACTCTTAGGCCATCCTACAAGTCGTAAATGTGATGTTTATCAGATGCCAGCTATATCCTTCAGCTTATTTGGATACGAGACCCCGACTATGACTCGTAGGCCATCCTACGAGTTGTAACTGCGAAGTTTATCAGATGCCAGCTGTCTTTTCTGCATAATTTTTAGGATTGTTTTGTACATACTATAAATAGTGTAAGATTAGATTTTAGAAAGAGAGAGGATAAAAAATGTGAGTTGACACATGAAAATGAGCTTTTGTCTTTGAGCTCTAAAGATAACAAGATTCAGTTGATGTGTTCCCATCTAATCGACCAAACCTGACCAAGGAGAGATTGACTGGGATAATAGGTAATGGTTAGTTAGTATGCCCCGACCAAGCGCCATGGTGAAATTTGACCTTCACCTTCATAAGAGGGCTGAAAGAACCTAAGTGACTGGGATAATAGGTAACGGTTAGTTGGCACGCCATGGTAGCCGACCAATCGCCATGGCAAAATTCAACTTTCACCTTCACAAGAGGGCTGGAAGAACCTAAGTTACCCGTCATGCATGCATTCATCAATTGTAGTTATGTTATCTAGGGTATTTGAGTCAATGAGCCATGGGGAGCACAATTCCCTATTTGTTCCCAAATTTGAGTGTTTTCTCGTATTTTAGTTAGTGTTTATTTTATTTTTGTTTTTCGAATCACATGAATCCCTCATTTAGAGATTGTAGTTATAGACACTAGAAATGATTAGCGGTAAATTCTTGTAGTCAAGTCCTATATTCTCTGTGGATTCCACCCTAACCTCGGTTAGGTTAATTACTGATAGCGACTGCTTTCTTATTAGAGTATAACCATCAACATCAAAAATTATGGTGCCATTGCTGGGGAATGCAACTAGGTTTTGACTTGAGTTCACGATTATTTAATTCTAGTGTTGATTTCTAGAGTCTCTTGTACTTTTCTTTTGTTTTGTTTTTGTTGTTTGATTTCTATTTCTAGAGTGTTGATTTCTAGACTCTCTGTGTGATTTGGGAGCTAGCATTAACTTAATGCCTCTTTTCATATTCAGGAAGCTTGGCTTGGGAAGCCTTGTCCCTACAAAGATGCGGTTGTTGATGGTAGACAGAACAGTCAAGAAGCCTGTGGGGATCTTGTATGATGTGTTGGTAAAGGTAGACAAATTTATATTTCTCACAGATTTTGTTATACTTGACTGTGAGGTTATTTTTGCAGTTTCAATCATTTTGGGAAGACCCTTCTTAGCCACAGGACGAGCATTAGTAGATATGGAGAAGAATCTACTTTCTTTCAGATTTGGTGAAGAAGCAGTGGTGTTTCAAGTGGTCAGCAGGAAGGGAAGAGTTCGGAGTTCCAAGTCATCTCAATGATTTCATTTGACGAAGATGATGAAGCCGAAATCCCGATAGAATTAAGGCTAGGTGTTGATCCTTTGGTAGTTGTATTGATGAACTTTGATGGTGACAACATTCCTGATTATGAGGAAATGGTAAATGCTCTTGGGGTGTCATTTAGGCCGAGACGACAAGCAAGATTGGAATACGACTTATGTAGTAGGGAGACGCCACCTACAAAGCCTTCTGTAGAAGTTCCACCAGAGTTAGAGTTAAAGGTATTACCATTACATCTGAAATATGCATACCTCAGAGAAAATGGTACATTACTTGTCATCATTGCAGCAGATTTAAGTGAAGCTCAAACAGAAGTCCTAGTCTCAATCCTCAAGCAGTACAAGAGAGCCATTGGGTGGACAATTACAGACATCATCGACATACCCCCTGGGATATGCACTCAGAAGATTCAGCTAGTTAAAGATTACAAACCGAGTATTGAACATCAAAGGCGGTTGAACCCCCCAATGCAAGAGGTTGTGAGGAAAGAGATCATCAAGTGGTTAGATGTAGGAGTAATCTACCCGATTGCTGACAATGAGTGGGTGAGTCCAGCGCAGTGTGTTCCAAAAAAGGGAGGTATCACAGTGGTGCCTAATGCAAAGAATGAGTTGATCCCCATGAGACCAGTCACCGGGTGAAAATTATGCATGGATTATAGAAAATTAAATGCTTCTACCGAGAAGGATCACTTTTCTATGCCCTTCATGGATCAGATGCTTGACAGACTAGCAGAAAAGGGATGATACTGTTCCCTTGATGGGTATTTGGGGTACAATCAAATTGTTATTGCACCTAGGATCAGGAGAAAACAACGTTCACATGCCCCTATGGTACTTTTGCATTTAAGAGAATGCCCTTTGGACTTTGTAATGCTTCAGCCACATTTCAGATATGCATGATGTCTATCCTTTTGGATATGGTTGAAAGCACTATTGAGGTGTTCATGGATGACTTCAGTGTCATTGGCTTGTCATTTGAAAAATATCTTTTGCATTTGCGTGATGTGTTGCAGAGATGTATCGAAAGTTAGTTGGTGCTAAACTGAAAGAAATATCATTTTATGGTCAAAGAGGAAATCATGCTTGGTCACAAAATTTATTTGTCGAAAGTTAGTTGGTGCTAAACTGAAAGAAATGTCATTTTATGATCAAAGAGGGAATCGTACTTGGTCACAGAATTTTGGGTAAGGGAATTGAGGTGATAAAGCAAAAATTGAGGTAATAGAAAATTGCCATCACCGGTTTCAGTAAAAAGTATCAGAAGTTTTCTAAGCCATGCCAGATTCTACCGTCATTTCATAAAAGATTTCTCAAGATTTCACAACTCTTGTATGAGTTGCTAGGAAAAGATGTGAAGTTTGTGTTTGATGATGCATGCATGCACGCCTTCGAAGAATTGAAAAGAAGGCTAATCACAATGCCTATTATTGTAGCTCCACATTAGTCACAACCATTTGAGCTAATGTGTAATGCGAGTAAGGCTGCACTCGGTGTGATGTTGGGGCAACGAAAAGTGAGAGTCCTACACCCAATCTATTATGCCAGCAAAGCATTGAATGTGGCTCAAAAGAATTACATCGTGACCGAACAAGAATTGCTTGTGTTGGTGTTTGCATTTGAAAAATTCTGTTCATACTTATTGGGAGCTAAAGTGATTATGCACACAGACCATGCAGCACTCAAATATCTGATGGCAAAGAAGGATGCAAAACCAAGATTTATTAGATGGGTACTTCTCTTACAGGAATTCAATTTTGATGTGATTGATAGAAAAAGATCAGAAAACCAGGTTGCCGATCACCTGTCTAGATTAGAAGATGAGGCTATAATGAAATTTGATGATGGGCTAGACATAAATGACTCATTCCCAAATAAAAGAATTCTAGCAGCGTCACATAATCTTATACCCTGGTTTGCCGATTATGCTAACTATTTGGGGAGTGATATAGTACCTCCTGATTTGAATACCCATAAACGTCGCAAATTTATGCATGATGTAAAAAAGTTCTTCAAGGATAAACCATATTTATTTCACATTTGTGCTGATAGGATCATCCGTAGATGTGATCCAAAAGTAGAGATGATGAACATTCTTGAAGCATGTCACTCTTCATTAGTGGATGGCCATCACAGTGGAGCTCGAACAGCTTACAAGGTGTTGCAATGTCACTAATATTAGCCATCTATACATCAAGACGCCCATGATTATGTAAAGTCTTGTGATGACGATGTCAAAGAGAGGGAGAAGTTTTGCAAAGGCACAAACTTCCCCTAAATCCTATTCTGGTCATAGAACTATTCAACATTTGGGGCATTGATTTTATGGGACCATTTGTTAGCTCGCACGGTAACAAGTACATTCTCGTTGCAGTTGATTATGTCTCCAAATAGGTGGAGGCAATAGCGCTACCAAACAATGAAGGTAAGAATGTTACAGGATTTCTCTCAAAGAAGTATCTTCTCTCCAAGTTCGGTACACCTCAGGCAATAATCAGTGATGGAGGCTCTCATTTCTGCAATCGACTATTCAAAGCCCTCCTTGAAAAATATGGTGAGAAGCACCGGGTGGCAACCCCATATCATCCCCAAACTAGTGGGCAAATGGAAGTATCAAATAAGAAAATAAAGCAAATCTTATCCAAAACGGTGAACATAAATCATACGAATTGGTCAAGAAAGTTAGATGATGCTTTATGGGCCTACCAAACTGCCTTCAAAACGCCCATCAAAATATCTCTATACCAACTGGTGTTTAGGAAAGCTTGCCACTTGCCGGTTGAACTTGAACACAAGGTGTTGTGGCCATTGAAGAAGCTGAATCTAGATTGGCATAAAGCGACAACCACTAGGTTAATGCAAATGAATGAGCTTAATGAGTTTAGATTGCGAGCATATGAGAGCTCTTCCTTGTACAAGCAACGAATGAAAGTTCAGGATGATCGCAGAATTGAAGATAGCCAGTTTTCTATGGGAGACATGGTATTGCTTTACAAGTCTAGGTTGAGGTGGTTTCCTGGAAAACTCAAATCTAAATGGATGGGGCCTTTCATAGTTACGCATGACTTTAGTCATGGAGCTATCGAGCTAGAAAGCCGGGATGGAAATACTTTCAAAGTCAATAAACAAAGGGTAAAAAGGTAATTGGGTCAGATGAAAGAGATCAAAACAGTGGAAAATTTGGACCCTGAAGAGGCATGAACACAAAAGCCTCCGGTCGTGGTGTGACAATAACTCAGGCACTTCCTCGGAGGTGACCCAAGGTACGTCCCTTGCACCTTTTCTTTATGTTTTTAGTTTGAGGAAAAAGTATCATATTTTGGTGGGTGGTGGAAGTTATGGATTAAGGTGAAGTCTAAGTAGCTCATCCATAACTTCCCCTATTTTTGATCCCAAGGTTTTCTTGCCGTGCTTCTTTTTCCTTGTGGATATTTACTTTTCTGTTGAACCGGCATGTTTAGGTAGTGTAGATAATGGGTAAATTCATAGTAGTGTTATTTATTTGCATATACATAATTTTTAGATTTGTTTTTAATGTTTTGATGAAAAATTGGATACCCTCAAAATTTTTAAGGTTATGATTATTGATGCATTCATACATTTTTGAGTATTAGCAATGTTTGTTATGATATTGTGAAGGTAAGCTGAGACTGAAAGCATGACCTATGAGTCTATACTTGATTGTGGATGCAAATGCCTTGTGTGTTGTGAGCTTATTTTGCTGCATTCATGCATCTTGTATAGACCCAGAACTTGCCTTGTTACTCTAAAGTTTGTTTGGTAATATGGTGAATATGGAAAGGATGTTAGGCCTTTGTTCTTTGAATGAAACCACTTTTATCCTAAATGACCCACCAGATGAGTGAATGAATCCCTTGTGCCAAACTTTTGAGCTTATCATGTACTCATTCTTTCTTGATACCTTGCTAGTGTAACATTGCTTGATGAAATGCCCTAATATTGGCCCTGGTCTATCCTTGAACATGTAAATGTTGATTGAGGCTAAAGGCCTAAGTTGAGGGTGGCTACAGTTGGTGGCCCTGGTTTAAGGCATACATATTGTGTACTTCACCTGAGGCTAAAAGCCAAAGTTGAGGGTGGTCCTTATTTTGTTAAAGTAATGATAATAAGGTTGCTAGTTGGAAAAATAAGAAAGAAAAAAAAAAGAAAAAAAAAAGCATGAACCGAGTGAAGAAAAAGAAGAAAAGTACTGTAAATTGAGAAAAAGTAGCAAAAATGAGTTTGAAATCAAGCCACAGATGAAAAAGAGAAAGAAAGCACTCGAGAAAAGTTCAAAACAAGAGAATAAGGGTGGATTTATTAAAAATGGTTGGATTATGAAAGAAACAAGTGTTGGTAAACATGGTTCAAGGATAGCTTTAGTCACTACTTGACTAAAATGCCACACAAAAGCACCCTGAGCCTATGTTACAAGCCTATAAGTCCTAAAGTGAACCAACTCCACTCTATCACCTAGACAGAAGATGAGTATAGAGGCAAGCCTATGGTGTTAGTTAGTATGCATTAAATTTCAATTATGAGAGTGAGAATGCTTTCTTAGTCCCTGAATTCTAAATGCTTTTGAGTGAATATGAGGGACTTCTTTCCAATGAGGGCATTTGCGCTACTTGAGTAGCGTATGACTATCAGTGATTGTGGACAATTGATGCTCCTTAGCTTATCATAGTTGGATAGCCAAATCTCTTATTATGTTCTTTCTTGTATAATAACTTTGCAACCTTGTTTTGAAAATAGCAGTCGGATACCCAGATCATAAGGGCAATTGTATATGCCATTAGTATAACTGCTATATATTTCTCTTTGTCTACGTAGATTTAGTCGTCGCTTGAGGACAAGCAACATTTCTAAGTTGAGGGTGTTGATGTGCTGCTAAAATACAATACATTGGTGTCTGAAACAAGGGATTTTGTGAGTTCTTAACGTGACTTTTTAGTGTTTTGATGTATATTTTTGTTAATCTTGCAGAAAAGTTAGGTTGGGATGATTTTGAAGAAAAGATACAAAA
This sequence comes from Solanum virginianum, assembly GCA_000787875.1. Lineage (NCBI taxonomy): Eukaryota > Viridiplantae > Streptophyta > Magnoliopsida > Solanales > Solanaceae > Solanum > Solanum virginianum. The sequence continues at coordinate 132,410 of DF357518.1, forward strand.
TTTGCTGAAACATAGGCCTTACGAGCCCACCTACGAGTTATAGCTCAATCTACGAGTCATAGGGTGGTGTCGTAGCGATAATCAGAGACCAAAATTTAAAAATTTGCTAAGTGGAGGTCACCTTTATGAGGCCATCATATGAGGCATAAGTTACACTACGACTCGTATAAGTGGACTCATAGCAAGAATCAGAGAGCCAAGATGTTGGACCAAAAAATGAAGACCAAGACTATGAGACCAACATACGAGTCGTAGCTCAAGTAACGACTCATACCTATGGGTTATACTAGTTTAGTCCAAGATGCCAAGAACTTGATACGACACCCCGACTATGACTCATAGGTCATCCTATGAGTCGTACCTGCATAACTTATCAGATGCCAGCTATCTTTTTTGTGTAAATTCTAGGGTTACTTTGTAAATACTATATATAGTTTAAGTTAGGTTTTCAGCACGAGAGTTGGACAAGGATCCAGCCATAGACTATTGAGAAATACATTTTTTTTAAGCTTTTCTTAGTTTTTTAGATTAGTTTATTATTCTCTCTTTGAAAACCCATTTTGGGGATTGCAAACTTTGCCTTGTACTAATTGTTGATAAATCAAGCTTGTGGGTTTGCAATTTGTGGTGCCCACTTCCTTCATTAGTATTGGTAAAGCTCTCAACTATGTTTATTATTTGCATTCTTGTATTATTAGCCACATACATGAGTAGCTAAGCACCCATAACTTGGGGTTGTGGGAACCATGGGTAGTTGACATTGAAATGACCTAGGTTTTTTGCATTTCTATGATTAGGGTTTTGCATGTATTATCTATTTCCCTTCATAATTATTGTTGTTTGACAACACCGACCCTGCCTACTACCACAATCCTGACCAAGGGGAGGTTCTTATTGTAGTGTGAAGATCTTCAAACGCTAAGGCTCAACGGGACTGACTAGGGATAACTATGTCAAGGTAGGTCAAAAGGTGGTCTAATCATAGGCTATCAAAGAAATACATAAATCCTATCCTCTAAGTCTTATTCCTATCTAGGTTGGTCCACATACCGGGCAAGTTCTAGCAACTATTGCAACATAGACTCAGAAGCACGCTTACCTTTACATGGCACACTTTCATCAAAGGGCTCATACTAAATTCACTATTACATCATTCTCAAGAGTTCAATATTAAGCACACATTCATGAGATCCAAAATTTAGACATGAGCCATTCAAAGTTTGTTCAAGGTTTTCAATTATCTCTAACTCAAACCCACTATGCAATATTTTCTTTTTATTTCTACCGATACTCTACATGAGACCCACAAATGATGAATACCCTTGGGATGGTTGTCATCCATCTATTATAGGGACACATCACTTGCCTATGACTAAGTCCTAGACATCCAAAACATCAAATATCCATCACAAAAGAATTACTATGCAAACATTTATATTACTACTGACATTCGCACATACTAACATCATGCAGTTAATTACAACCCAATCGAAGATAAAGTGAAGTCCAAAATAAACAAAACATAGTAGTAGGAAATTAAAGCATAGTTTGAATTTATACAAGGCCAAAATAAAATAAAATAAAGCATAAATATAGAAACACTACCACAACAAACTTAAACTAAGTACTGCCGTCAGTGCCGAACCATATGTAACCTGTGGGATAGAAGCATGGTGCACAGTCCTCCATAGCAACATCAGGTGGTGCTGGTGTGCCCTTCATATTTAGGGTGGCTCATCTAACTTAGCCTTATCCTCATCCAAATCAGAAGTTGCCATAGTATCCTTTAGATTCATGGGCATAACATCCTCTAGGGGCTCAAAAATTGAGGCCCAATACCCGAAACCGCATTCTCATGGTCGTTCAAATGGTACTAGGCCTCTACTTGGTCAAGCTCAGCCTCAGTGGAAGGTCTACCACCAGTCCGATGGCATAACATCTCTAGCTCATCCCAGTGCGCCCTCTCAGTAGTACTCAGAACAAGGCCCATAGACACATCAAGCCCTTTAATGTTGGTGACACAATGAGGTGAGGCCTCAATGTGTGGCAAGTAGTCGAGGGGCTCCTCTGGGACACCTGTACGCCTGTACAACTTAGTAATGAGACCACCAAAAGTAAACCTGTGGCCTTAGTGCATGCAAGCCTTCCACATAGAAGACTTGTAGATGGCCCCAATATTCAACTCTACTATTGTCATGAAGGCGTAGGCCAAGAACACCCTGTCCCTAGTAATCTCTGTGAAGGGCATGCCCCAGAAGATAATATGCATAATTATCTTAATTCAAACTCGTGCTTCCCTTTTATATACACAAAAGGGAAGGATTGATGATACCTTTTATAGCCATAGTGGATCCATTTAGCAGTGGAGGTCGGGCTAGTCAAGGAGTGTCAGATGGCCTAATAGGGAGGTGAATCTACAGTTCAGTAAATGTTCTAGAAAGGACATCTATGGTCCCAATAATTCCATCAATAATAATAGGGGTGATGCTGACTTCCACACCTCTCACTGTGACCACTTGTGACTGTGCCTTAGTTTTCATATTAGCATAGAAATCCCTGATCATACTCAGGTTACATGATTGGGTATTCCCAACTAGGAAACCCAACTGATATTCGATGCTATTGTAAATGCTAATGAATTCCTAAGTCAAGCTCAGCATTAATCGAGACATTCAAGAAGTATTTGGTCTCATTATGAGCCCAGTACCATCTCTTTCCTTCCTGGTCCTCCGCTCTAATCCCAAAGTGAGGGGTCTGGCCTCGAGGGTATGATGGGGCCTTGGGTATTTCTAGGATCCCTCTAGTGCATCTACTACTTCTTGAGGCCTTCTCCTGTGCTATTATACGTGTTTTGGATGCCATGACTTGCCTGTATAAACCACAAAAGAATAATTAGATCATACCCAACACATGGCCCATACACTAAGGATTATCCCAACAACGCTACCCTACACTTGGTTCAAACCACGAGGTTGATAGGGTACTCAGACTTCCCCAGTCAAGACTGGGTTATCATTACCAAAGCATAACAACAACATCCAATTATCACAACCCCTGAGATGCTACAAGACACAAACATCTCACATTTAGTTCACCATTACAACGACCCCCTTAAAATCATAAGTTAACCCTATTTCAACACCCAAGCAATCTCATACTTCCAAGTTAACTTCAAAAAGTAAAAACAACATGGGGTAGCATTATAGTGCATAGAAAATAAGAATCTACCCCATCCATGGATTATCAACACCAACCCGAAGGAAAAATAGAGCAAGATCAATAATATCAAGCAACAATCACCATGATTAAACAATTTAAACTCAATTATGCACTAAATTTTGGCCGAGGGTTTTGACCCACAGTTGGAATGTACAATTTAAACCATAATCCCACATGCAAGCAAAAATATCCATAACCCACTCCAAGTTAAACAAGTAATTACCATTGCAGGAGTAGAAGTATAAATTAATATCAATGGCAACCCAACTTACCCAACCCACATAATTCTCAAGAATAAGAGTGAAGAACACATTCCTTTGATGATGAAATTCAAGAGAAAACTAGGAGGAGTCTTAGCAAATTTGTAGTGCATTGCAGATTTGTTTGAAATTGAGATAATTTTGGTGAATATTCAAGAAAAAGGGAGAGAATATGCAGTTATATGGATGAAAAGTTTGAACAAATGGGGGAAAAACATAGGGGAGGGTTTAAATAGGGGTGGGCTCAGGCTGGGTCGGGTGAAAATTGACCAAAACAGTACCTGTCCGCAATACGAATAGGTCACTGACTAGTACTTGTTAATTTGCTAGTTTTTTGCATTTTTTAAAGACTCACCTATTACCCATCTCCGTAACTGGTCCATGGTATGGACCTGTCGCCCACTTTTCTAGTTAAGCAAAACTTTTGGGGTCTTAAAAATTTTATTTTTTGAGCATTGGACCTCAAAAAAATCCTTGAACTCCTGAATATGCTACAAAATACTAAAATAAGTTAATCTGACCAAAAGAATTCCAAAAGTACCTTACAGATCAATAGGAATTGAAGGAAACAAAATTTGCACACAAAATGTAAAGGTTCGCGATGCAGACAGGTCACGGACCAACATTTTGTGGCAATTGACACTTTTTCAACAATTTGTTTTTTATAAAAATGCAAAAAAAAAAAACTAGTGTTACCTTAGCATGAGTTGCCTCCCTTGCAACATTTGATTTACCATCACAGCATGACACAACAAATTCTCTATTTATCATTGGCCAACTTAATGGCCTCCTCTTCATGGTCCATGTCAACACCATAGTAGTGTTTCACTTTCTGACCATTTACCAAGAAAGTTTAATTGGCGGCCTCATTACAAAGTTCGACTACACCATGTGGCGTCATGCTCACAACTGTGTATGGTCTGCTCCACTTAAACTGTAGCTTAAATGGAAAATGTTTATGATGAGAGTTAAAGATAAGTACCTCTTGCTCAAGCTCAAAAGTACTCCTGATGATATGCCTGTCATGCCATTTATTTCTCTTTTCCTTGTAGTTTTTTGCATTCTCATACATGTGGAGTCAAAATCCATCCAACTTATTTAGTAGTTCTAGGCGCTTCTGCCTTGTGAGCTCTAGATTGAGATTGAGCTTTTTGATAGCCCAATATGCTTGGTGCTCTAGCTCGATAAAGAGGTGGTATGTCTTCCTATAGACCATTTTGTATGAAGATGTGCCAATTGGAGTTTTATAAGCTATCCTGTATGCCCATAAGACCTCAACAAACCTCATAGCCTGATCCTTTTTAGTAGTATTTATAGTCTTCTGCAGGATTTTCTTGAACTCGCGATTTGACACCTCCACCAGTCCGCTTGTCTATGGGTGATATGCTGTGGCTATCTTGTGCCTTACCCCATACTTAGCTAGCAAGTTTCTTTTTTTATGAAATGTGACTCTCCATCACTTATGATAGTTCTTGGAGTACCAAATCTTGTGAAGATATATTTCTATAAGAATTTGCTCACCACTTTAGAGTCATTCGTGGCAGAGCTACCACTTCGACCTACTTGGACACGTAGTCAACGGCTACAAGTATGTAATGATTGCCAAAAGAGGGTGGGAATGGACCTACGAAGTGCATCCCCCAGACATCAAAGATTTCCACCTCCAATATGTTATTGAGAGGCATCTCATGCCTCTTGGATATTGTTCCTGTCCTACAACATGTATCACACTTTCTCACATAGTCCACAACATCTTTGAATAGAGTAGGCCAAAAGACCCCAGATTGCAAAACCTTATGAGCTGTCCTCTACCTTCCTTGATGTGCTTCATATGGTGAGGTATGACATCACTCAAGCACTTGGCGGGTCTCCACCGCTGCACACATCTTTTCACTATTCTATCTGCGCCCCGCTTAAAGAGGTAAGGCTCATCCCATATGTAGGACTTAGCATCATGAGCTAATTATTCTTTTGTTGATTAGTTGCATCAGGGGGAAATACTCTACTCACCAGATAGTTAACAATGTTTGCATACCAGGGTAGTTCCTCAACCCCCAACATCAAAAGTTCCTCACCAGGAAACTCTTCCTTAATATGACCTTGCTCCCAAATGTGAATGTCGTCCTCCAACCTTGACAAGTTATCTGTAATTTGGTTCTCACATCCTTTCTAGTCGTTTATCTCGATGTCAAACTCTCGCAAGAATATTATCCACCTGCTTTGTCTTGGTTTTGCATCTTTATTATTGAATAAGTACCTCAACACTACATGATCAGTGAATACTATTGTCTTTGCACCCACCAAGTAAGATCGGAACTTATCAAAAGCATACACTAGCACCAACATCTCCTTCTCTGTAATAAAATAAGTGCACTCTATGAGGTTGAGGGTCTTGTTGGCATAGTATATAGAATGAAACAATTTGTCCTTTTTCTACCTAGAATCGCACCTACTGACATGTCACTAGTATCACACATTAGGTCAAAGGGGAGCTTCCAATTAAGAGTTTTCAAGATGGGCACTTCAACTAGCCGCTTCTTCAAAGTCTCAAAAGCCTACAAACATGTAGCATAAAAGTTAGACTATACCTCATTTTTTTAGTAAGGTGCATAACAACTTTGAGATCTTTGAGAAATCCTTAATGAATCTATATTAGAACCCTCTATTCCCTAGAAAACTTCAAACTCCTCTGATAGACACAAGTGGTGGTAACTTTTCAATCACCTCAATTTTAGCTCTGTCGACCTCTAAACCTCGCTTGGACACCTTATGTCCTAAGACTATCCCTTCCTTCACTAGGCAATGGCACTTTTCCTTGTTAAGGAGAAGATTGGTCTCCTAACAATGAGCTAGCATCTTTCAAAGTTGTTCAAGCATATGCCAGATGATTCCCCAAATATGGAGAAGTCATCCACAAAAATTTTTACAAAATCTTCCACCATGTCATGGAAAATAGCTATCATACACCTTTTGAATATTGTGGGTGCATAACATAAACCAAAGGGCATAGGCGTGAAAGCATATGTACCATAAGAAGATGTGAATGTCATCTTCTTTTGGTCCTCTAGGGCAGTAATGATCTGATTATACCCAAAGCACCCGTCTAAGGAGCAAAAATACTCTTGCTCTACGAGCCTGTCTAACATTTGATGAATGAATGGTACTGGATAATGATCTTTCTGGGTGGCACCATTTAGCTTCATATAATCCATACATATTCTCCACCCTGTCACCGTCCTTATAGGGATGATCTCATTTTTCTCATTGGTAACCACAGTCATCCCTCTTTCTTAGGGATACATTAGATCGGGCTCAAGTACTTGCTATC
>DF357518.1:139300-156891 GCA_000787875.1 Solanum virginianum
TATCTGAGATAGGAAAGATGGTCCCAATATTTAGCCACTTGATTACTTCCATCTTTACTACCTCTTTCATTATGGGGTTCAGTATCTTTTATGGCTAGGCTTTAAGCTTAAGACCCTTCTCTATGAATATCCGATGCATGCATAAGGTTGGGATGATCCTACGAAGGTATGCCATTTGCTAGCCGATAGCCTTCTTTCTCTTTTGTAGTACAGCTACAATAAAATCAACCTGGGTTGCAGACAGCAAAGTAGATAAGATTATAGGTAAAGTATTATTTTCACCAAGGAGAACATACTTGAAATGAGATGGTAGTTGCTCGAATTCTATGTGTGGAGCTTCCTTGATGAGGGGTTTTGGTGAAGGACACAACACCCTATTCAAAGGCTCAGCCACATTCTAGAGCATGCTGACATTGTGATTATTCAGCACACTCTCAATCTTCCTAGCTTCAAGGTTATCTACTAGTCCCTTATTCAATAGCATCTTAGCTTCGAGAATCCTTGATTTTAATTTGACTGACTACAGCCTCTACATCATAACACTATAATGGCTGTTAGATCCTTATACACCCAAGGCAATTTCAAGGCTTGGTAGACATCAAACACTTCTACCATGTCATGAGTGCACATGGTTAATCGCCCGGCTTCAATATCTATCAACGTTCCTCCTGCTGCTAAGAATGGGTGCCCCAAAATGAAAGTAATTTTTGGGTCAGGCTCAAAGTTAAGGATGAAAAAGTCTATTGGAAATATGAGGGACCTAACTTAGACTAAGACATCTTCTATAATTTAATCTTGTCTAGCTACAGAACAATTTGCAAACAAAAGTAAGTTTGTGGTTGGCTTAGGATCCTCAAGACCCAACTTTTAAAACATTGAGCTAGATATGAGATTGATACTCGCACCCAGATAATACAACCCTCTGGCATTCAAATAGCTTCTGATCACCACTTGAACTGTGAAAATTCCAGGGTCCTTCAATTTAGTTGTCAACTTTGTCTTATTCTAGATCTTGGAGCGACACTCTTCAGTGAGCACCACACTCGCAAAAGCAGCCAATCTACTATTGATAGCCACAATATCTTTCACATACTTGGCATACTTTGGTATCCTTTGCAAAATATCAATAAGTGATAAGTTAATTTGTACCTGTTTTAGGAGCCCGATGAACTTCTGGAAGCACTCCTCCTTCTTCATTTTGAACTTTTGAGGGAAAGAAGGAGGAGCCCTCGGTGTAGGATTTGGTTAGACACTTAGGTGGTTGGGAGTGCCAGCCTCATTATCATTCTTTGCACTTGTATTGCTTCTACTCCTTTGTTTTGGTATCAACTCAGCCATAGGCTTTGCACTTCTTGTGTTGGCAGCATTTACTTGCTTTAGGTTAGGGTCTGTGTTGCTTGGCAAGCTACCTTGGGGTCTAGCATTTATTGTACTTGCCAATTTCCCTAAATGCTTTTCTAGATTCTGGAGGTCTTGTTTGTTTTGATGAATCTCATCCTCTTACCTCTGCTGATTTGATATAATCTGTCATAGCCCTTTCACTATCACTCATGTTCCTCATATTGGATTGCTTTGTTGGATGCTACATATGCTGATTGTAGAATGAACCTCCACCTTGAGATATGTGCTGAGGTTGGTTTTGCTAATTACCTCCCTAAGAGAAGTTTAGATGGTTTCTCTAATTAAGTTATAAGTGTTCCCAAATCCTTTCTAGCCATCTCTGTTTGCATTTCCTACAAAGTTGATAGCTTCTAAATTAGCCCCACAACACTCAACAATATGATCTCCACCCCCACAAATATCATACCAGGTATTTAGCTATTGTTGGACCATGTTTACTAGAGCTTGTTGTTGGTCCAAAGATCGGTCGTTGAAATGAGTTCTCAGCATGTTCTGCATCACTGGCACTTGTGCTTATAGGGCAGTCATTGCATCTACCTCTAACATACATGCTTGTTTCTGGATGGTTCTCTACTAGATCTCCCTATTTTACTCAGGGTCACCTTGTGCAATGTGGTTCAGTAAAGCGTATAGCTCATCATATATCTTCTCTAGCACCTTTCCACCTAACAACAAAATCAAGTAAAATCTTGGTGTTGGGCTCCAACCCTTTAATGAAGGCATGGACCAACCCTTCAATGAATGTATGGACCAACCCTTCATTATCTTGGCAATTGTGGGGATTGCTAATAAGGAAGGTTTTAAACCTATCCCAAGCTTGGTACAAGTTCTCTTGTGGCCTTTTCCAAAAACTCAAGATCTCACTCCTCAGCTTGACTGTGTTCCCAGGTGAAGAGAATGTTGTTAGGAACTTTCTAGCCAGATCATCCCATGAAGTAATTTAGTTGGGTGGTTCAATTTGTAGCCACCTACTTGCATCCCCAAGCAGTGAAAAGGGAAACATAATCATCCTCACATAATCAGTATTTACTGCATTTAGGATGTAAGTGTCAGCAATCTCCAAAATATTCAGGAGATGAACTTGAGGGTCCTCATATGGCAACCTCGTGAACTGCCAGTGGAATCCAATATTTGTACTATATTTTTCTTGAGCTCCATCATCCAACAGACTTTGCCTTTCAAAATTAGCTTGTCATATTAGTAGTGCATGGGATTGCCATATCTCAAACTTGCCTAGCTACCGCCATTGGTGCAGGAATCTAGTCAATCACTGGTTCAACCTTTTCCTTATCATCTTACTGGTCTTCTTGTTTCACCAGATCTATTGGTGGGATGGGGTACAGGATGCTTTCCCTCCTTTTACTCTGCCAAAAAAAAGAGTCTAATTCTATTTGGTTAGCTTTTCATATTTAATTTACATTCTTGAATGCTTATTAGACATTTGTTTTGTTTAAGAACAATCATGAGTGGATAATCTTCCCATATTTTGGGATTGTAGCCATAGATAATGTCCTAAACTTTGATGTTTATGATTTATGAATAGGTTTTCTTTTAATTACTCCTATAACTATTTTAACTATACTTCATGGTCTGACCAATCATAGTGTAAATTTGTTATCCACTTTGGATTCGAGAGATATTGGATGGGATAGAACACATGGGTATAGGGAGCTTATTTATCTAGGAAACTAGACTATTCGGGTATGGGAGACATCTGACATCTACCCATTCACCTAGATTGATTCATATATAGGAAGATAACTTTAAAGCATTTTCATTGATCATGTCTATCCCTACGCAACAATGTAGATAGGCTGTCAATGAAAGTCGGCAGTAGAGGTGTACAACCCTGCTTGGTAATTTAAACCCTATGAATCAGTAATTAGGAAACCCAAGAATAATCATAAGCATTGAGGCTAGTCTGAATAGATACACTCAATATAAACTCCTTTAAATCATTTGCACATAATTTAATTTAATTTCCTTATTTCAACAGTAACAATAATTGTTCATCATTTTCTAAATAGACACACTCAACATAAACACCTTTGATTTATAATTAAAATCTAATTTAAGTCCTTTAGGTTCGACATTAGGCTTCTCAAAAGAACCATCGTATTACTTGGTTGACCACGTATACTTGCGTGTGTTGGAGAAAAATAAGAGAAACTGAGTCCGAGGTAAATTAGCCCCTACCATATTATAAAAAGGGTGGGCAATGTAGCTTATGAGTTGGAGTTGCCCCTAGAGTTAGCAGCCATCCACCCAGTCTTTCACATTTCCATACTTAAGAAGTGTTTGGGAGATCCATATTTGGTTGTGCCTGTTGAGGTTATTCGTTGGATAGCTACGGTGGTCCGTTTGGGGTGAAACTTGGTTGGTAAGCATATCAACATGGTAGGATCATCCAAATCCTTGATTGTCAGGTTCACAAGTTAAGAACCAAAGAGATCGCACCTGTCAAGATATTGTGGAGAAATCAACCAGTAGAAGATGCTACTAGGGAAGATGATAAGGATATAAAGGACAAGTACCCTCACTTATTCGTGCCTACTAATGATGAGAGAGTTGACGATAATGATTCTTTTCTATTCCTTGAATTCCATTCTATTCTTAGTTTGAATGACAATAGTATTCTAGAGTCCGAACGATGATTGAGTTGATTTATTAACTATCTACTGCCTTACTTGCATAACTGCTTGATTGATTAATTGCATGAGCGAGTTATGAGTTGTTTGATTGTTAGAGTCCATGATAAAATTCGTGCCTTGACTAGGTCCTTAGACTGCTCTTAATTCGAGGATGAATAATCCCAAAGGGGAGATAATGCAACACACCCAAATTTAGGCCACCTAACCTGTTGTAAATACCCAGAAGAAGCTAAAAAAACAACTAAGAAAATCACTGGAGGAAAACCATGAAGGCTAGATATGACCCGTAGAGTGATCTATGGCCCATAGATGAGGCCTTGTAGGTGCCCTTCTAACTTGGGAAAATTCTTCTAGGTTTGAGGCCCACCTACAAGATAGTCTATAGATCGCACATTATTTCATGGCTTGTAAATAATGGTTCATAGACTAATGTCTAAAACTTAAATTTTTTGGATATCAAATAACGAGTTAGCAAATGGCCCATCAAATTATCTACGGCCTATAAGTCTAGTTTTATAGGTTGAAATTCCAAGGAACCAAGTTTTCTGAACCTTGAAACCATGAGTTATCAATTATATGACCTGTAAGGTACTTTATGGACTGTAGGAAGAGCTTTTGTACATTCCAGGTCAATATCCAGCACCCAAATTCTAGGATGCCCTCACTTATAAGAGGTCACTTACGATCCATAAGTGGACCCACGACCCATAGATGGGGTTTTGTGGTCCCACTCGGCAGTTTGTAAGAAGGGTGTTTTTGTCCTTTCCTATCATTTTTAATTAAAATCTACCATGTTTTGGACTTATTTTAGGTACTATATCATAACCCTAAGTATATTATCTCTCAGTACACACTTAAGAATTTTTGAGTGCATCGAAAAAGGGACAAAAGTGAGGGTTTTGAGTTCAAGCGTTAGGATCATTAGAGGATTGATTGTTCTTTTATTTCCAGGTATGTAAGGCTTCCTAAAGCATAAGACTAAGTCTGTCTACGCATTTCTTCATAGTCTTGAGTCAAGTCACAAATAAGAGTGAGTGTCAAAGTCCAGTAAGTCTAACTTTTGAGTTTTCTTGCATTTATTTTGAGACCTCATGATTGTATGTAAATAAATTGATGAATTGCATTGCCATACATAAGAAACTAGGATGATATTAGTCCTATACTTGACAACTTGAGCCCTAATTTAATTACTTGATGATGTTTTGTATATTGACTAAATTGAGAATATAAGTCTATTATCTGATTAAGTACCTGGAGCATGTTTAAGCATGAGGAGCATGTTTAAGCATGAGGAGTATGTACATATTCTTGTTCTTGCATATACATGAGGTGAGCACTTTATATGTCTATATGTTGAGCATGATTGGTATGACAATGAATGACATGTGAGTTGGTGTTCTGCATGATGTAAGTTAGAGTATTGATTTGCATGCATGAATGATAAATTCTAAATTGTAGAGAAATTGAGTTGAGCTTTTTTTAGATGAATAAAAAATATGAGTTTGCGTAAATTTGCATGAGCATGTTTTAGTCTTGGAAGAAGTACTGAGCATCGAGTTGGGCAAGAGGATAACACCCATAGAACTACATTACCGGTGTAAGAAAGTCATGCAGTTAACTCTGGCGGCTCATGTCCCAAAAGATGGACATTCTGTTTGGATCCGAGAGAGAGAGAGAGAGAGGAGAGTTGAATGTCTTTTACCTTGGCAAGTTTTGTACAAGCATAGCAACGACGTCACCTTCATTGTGCATCATCAAAATTTAAGGTGGTGGAAGTTATGTTAATTAGAGAAACTTCCAAGCAACGTTTGATTTAGCATATTATGTTTTAAACTGAGTTGTATGAAAAATTGAATCTCTTTCGAAGCATGACTTTAAACTCCAAACTTTGCATAATCATTGAGTCGAGTTATGAGCTGATGAGATGAGTTTTGAGTCAAATTGATTGATTTGAGTCTGAGCCTTTGTTGCTTTATTTGGGCCATCCTATATACCAGTATATTTTATGTACTTACATCTGCTTAGGCTTGAATTGTTAATGGTGCAAATACAGGTTATAGAGGACTTCAGCAACCGTACTATTGAGGTTCAGTTCCTTTGCTTCCAGAGTTGGTGAGCCCTCCTTGCTATCTCATGGGGCCCTTTTGTATTATGTTGAGTATTTTTACTTTCATTGATTGAGGTAGCTTGGGACTTGTCTGTCACACCCTGGGAGGGTAGTTTAAGCGTAATTGGAACTCAGAGACTATTGCTAGCCCCCAAGCAGACCACCTAGTCTCATCGCATTAGTTTAATCAGTTCAATAGCGAAAGATAACAAAACATAGCAATCTATCAATGGTCTACAACACAACTATCAACTCGGTCTATGATAAATGAAATACGCCATAAAAGAACAATCTCAGTGTAAAGAAGAAAAAGGGGGAAAAGAACCCAAAATCTCAGCCATCATACGTCTATGTCTATGAATCCTCTATAACTATTGCCTAAGAAGGTACCATGATAAGTCATTGCTACCACAATCAAGAAGGTAACTCAAGACAAATATAGGATAAATATGTCACCCGAAAGCAAGGGAGGACTCACCAAATCTCTGTCTGGAAATCCATGAACCTCAACGGTTAGGCTGCTGAAGTCCTCTGTCTACAAATTCTGCATCATAAAATGATGCAACTCTAAAGGGGCATTAGTATGTGGAATGTACTATATGTAAAGTGAGCTAAAATAAACATTATATAATAACAATAGCTCATCAATCACTCATCCTCAACTCAGAGTAAGAAACGGGCTCTATCCTATTACTATCCGATAAGACATCACCCTATCACATCAACATCAAAGTACTATCATCATGAAACCTATTAGGAGTTTCTACAACCGACAACTACCACCTATGAGCTGGTAATGATATAACAAAGAAATATCATTTATACATCCATCCAGTACCTTATCGGGGTACAGGATGAGTCTATCGAGTATCCCCAAAAGAAGTCTATCAAGCCCTTTGCGGGGCAAAAGAAACATCCATTTTCATGGTCCAATCCTCTCTTACGCTGACCATGTAGTTAATGACTATGAGTGGGACTCAGTCTTGCCCATTTTGGTGTAATACTCCTTCTATAACTTGACTTGCTCATAAAATTGTCTATCAATCAAGTATTTCCATCACCTTGCCTCTATGGGCATGAACACTTACTTCATCTCATCATCTATCAACTCAAGAGTAGGATTTGTTCTCTCACTTCGTCTCATCATCTATCAACTCAGGAGTAGGATTTGTTCTCTCAAGGAAAAGTTCAATCTCAATTAGGACTATAAGCATACTCACAGCAACAACCTCAGCCATCAAAACACTCATCTTAACACCTGGATCACAGCAATCATGCATACATATATAGCCCAAGTTCTAAACATCAATCCTTAGGTTTATTTGATTAGTCATTAACACGTAGTCATATAGTACAGTCGCTCAATTTATCAGTTAAATAGTTAAATCACATAAGCATATAATAAAACATATAAAAGGTTGTTTAAACGTATGATGATCATCAATTTAAGATTATATATATAAATTAAAGGTAAATTTCAAGAAATTCTTCAAAAAATTCAACTCAAGTCCTATAAACTATCAACTATCACCTATCACCTATCAACCTAATCTATATATTAGAGTACATGGAAGAACAATTCCATGTTTAGGGTAGCCTTTACATACCTGGAGTGAAGAATCACCATGTCTTCTTCAAAGAATTGAGACCTCACTTGAAACCCTCAACTCTTTCTTCTTCTCCTCTCACAGAAAGCACATTTAAACTTAAGAAAATATGGGTTATTAAAGCCCTTCAAGTGACTTAAGGGGGTTAAAACATATTTTAAGAGTTAAAAATAGGTTGGGAATACCCAAAATACCCTTCTCAAAATTAAAAGAAAAGGTTTGAAAATATGCACACTGGTCTGTGACGCTCTAGGGGCGCAGACCAGTGTATTTTTGTGATTTTCATCAAATTTCAATCCTTGTCAAAATTCTTTAAAAGAACTAAAGTGTCACTCTACACCCCCTCCGAGTCGTGCCAGGGGCACAGACAGACACTGTCCCCACATGAATTAGCAAAAATTATTTTTTACTCTGGTTGCTCTTAAATTGGGTCAACTCCATTTTCTCACTCGATTTTCTTCACTGATCGCAAATCCGATCTCAAATTTGCAATCAAAGTCTTGGAAGATGCTTTGTGTGCACGATTATGTTTTAGGGGCATTTTGGTAATTTCATGGGGTGTTACATCATCTTTCCCTTGGGATCATTCGTCCTAGAATGATGAGTAAATGTAGAATAAAAGCAAATGTAACCTCAAAACTCCTCTCATTCCTCACTCGGGAACTCTCTAACTTTCACCTACCCCTCACCTTCTACAATTCTATCTTAGACTCAAGAATGAAATTAACACATCAACTCAAGCAAGAAATTTCAATAACTTTAATGTTAGGGACATTACCTTTGACATCATCATCATTGGGCACGAATAGGTGCGAGTATTTGAGTTTCATCGCTTCCTCGGCTTCCCATGTCTCTTCCTCAACAAATTGATTCCTCCATAAAACTTTGACAGAGGCTATCTCTTTGTTCCTCAGCTTATGAACTTGTCGGCATGACACCCTTTATGGACAACACCTTCAAGTACACCCAATTATCCACCTCAAACTCCAAGTCTCTTCTCCTCATGTCCGTGTAAGACTTTTGATTACTCTATGCTATCTTCAACCTCTTTTTGATAACTTTCACCTTCTCCATAGACTAGTGGCCAAGGTCAGGTCTAATTAATGAGCTTCAAAAACCTCAAACCAGCCAATTGGTGATCTACTCTCCTCTTGTATAACACCTCATAAGGGGCTATCTGAATGCTGGTATAGTAGCTATTGTTGTACGCAAACTCGATCAATGGTAGATAGTCGTATCAATTATCCTTGAAGTTGATGATGTAAGCTCTCAACATGTCTTCCAAAGTCTAGATAGTGTGGTATGCCTGCCCATCTATCTAAGGGTGAAAAGTTGTGCTCAAATTCACCTTCATACCTAAACCCCTCTAGAAAGATCTCCAAAATTAAGAGGTGAATTGAGCTCCTCTATCCGAGATGATACACAAGGGAACCCCATGCAACCTCACAATCTCTTGCATTTATAGCCGGACAAACTCCTCAGCTATATTAGTTATCTTAACTACCAAAAAAGTTGGCTGATTTAGCCATCCTATCAACAATCACCCATAACGAAACTTTTGGGATCTTGGTAAGCCTGTGATGAAATCCATGTTGATCGTCTCCCACTTCCAGTCAAAAATTTCAATGTTTTAGGCTGATCCATATAGTGTCTGATGTTCAACCTTAACCTGTTGACAATTGGGGCATTTAGAGACAAATTCCAATGTCCCTCTTCATTCCATTCTACTAATACACTCCCTCAAGTCGTGGTACATCTTGGTAGAACCAGGATAGATGGAATATCTGGAGCTATGAGCTTTAGCCATGATGCTGGCTTGAACACCATCAAATCGGGCACACACAGTCTACCCTGGTATCTTAAAACCACATCTCCCCATTAGAGAAAACCATCACCTTCTGCTTGTGCACTGTTTCTTTTAATTGGAACAAGATAGGGTCTTGGTCTTGCTTCTCCTTCACTTCTGACACTAAAGATGAAGCAAATTCATTTTGAACGTTGATCTCGCCTTCATTGTTTTCCTTGAGTTGCACTCCCAATTGAGTGAACCTATGAACTTCCTTAGCTAGTTCTCTCTTTCCTTCCTTCATATGGGTAGTGCTATCCATAGACATCCTGCTAAGAGCTTCAACAACAATGTTAGCCTTGCCTGGGCATTAGAGAATGCTTATATCATAATCCTTGAGCAACTCTAGCTATTTTCTCTATCGCGGTTGAGCTCTTTTTGGTCAAACACATACTGAAAACTCTTATGTTCAGTGAGCATGTCCACATGCACTCCATACAGATAATGATGCTAAATGCTAAGTGTGAATACCACCACAGCTAACTCGAGATCATGAGTCGGATAATTCTTCTCATGGATCTTAATAAAATATCACCTTCTCTCTTTACATATGTACACAACCCAATACACTCTTGATGAATCACAGTATATCACGAAGTCTCCCATCCCATCAGGTAAAGTCAACACTAGGGTTGTAGTCAATCTAGTCTTCAACTCTTGGAAACTCTTTTCACATTCCTTAGACCTCTGAAACTTGGTTTTCTTCTGAGTCAGCTTTGTCAAAGGTTCTTATAAGGAAGAGAAGCCCTCAACAAATCTGATATAGTAGCCTGCCAAACCAAAAAAGCTTCTTATTTATGTCGGAAAAGTTGGTCTAGGCCAGTTCTTAACCACTTCAATCTTCTGAGTATCCACCCAAATACCATCTCTCGAAACCACATGGTCTAAGAAAGCCACAGACTTGAGCCAAAACTCACACTTTGAGAATTTTGCATACAACTCATGGTCTTTGAGCGTATTCAAAACCACTCTAAGGTGATTAGCATGCTCCTCTTTATCTTTAGAATATACCAAAATGTCATCAATAAACACAATCACAAACATATCAAGATATGGTCTGAATACCCTATTCATCAAATCCATAATGTTTGTAGATCTATTTGTCTACCCGAAGGATATGACCAATAACTCAAAGTGGCCATATTGTGTCTGGAAGGCTATCTTTGGGGTATCACTTTCCCTCTCTTTCAACTGGTGGTAACCTGATGTGAGGTCTATCTTGGAGAAACAAGGCTAGTCAAATAGATCATCTATCCTGGGGAAGGGATACTTATTCTTTATGGTAACCTTCTTCAGTTGTCGGTAGTCCATAAATATTCTGAGAGACTATTCTTTCTTATGCAAGAATAGGACTGGAGCACCTAAAGGTGAGACACTAGGCCTTATGAAACGTTTCTCCAAAAAGTCTTTCAATTGTTCTTTCAATTCTTTCAACTCTATGGGGGTTATTCTATAAGGTGGAATTGAAATGGGTTTGGTCTCTAGAAGAACATCAAACCCAAAGTCAACCTCTCTATCTGGAGGGACTCTAAGTAGGTCATCAAGAAGCACCTCAGGAAACTCATTCACAATCAAGATTGACTCAAGAGTAGAAGATTTAACATCATGAGACTTAACTCGCATGAGGTAGTAAATACAACCCTTGGAGATCAACTTTCTGGCAATAAGATAGGAGATAAATTTGCCCTTAGGGGCAACAGAACTCCCTTTCCACTCTAAGATAGGCTCATTAGGAAATTGAAACTTAACAATCTGGGTTCTACAGTCGACAGAAGCATAACAGGCGTAAAGCCAATCCATGCCCATTATTACATCAAAATCAACCATCTCCAACTCTACCAAGTAATGTAAGGTGTCTCTATGATAAATAGACACTACACAATCCCTATAAACTCTTTCAGCTAAGACAGACTCGCCTGTAGGAGAAGAAATAGCAAATGGTTCAATCAAACACTCTAGAAGAATCCCAAACTTACTAGCCACATAAGAGGTCATAAAAGACAAGGTGGCACCCGGATCAAATAATACATAACAATTAAAGATAAATACTCAAAGCATACCTGTGACAACATCTAGTGCAACCTCCTGATCGTGTTGATTACCTATAGCATAAAGGCGGTTCATCCTACTACTTGTACCAGTAGCAGTAGCCCTCTGCTGGTTACCCGCTGGGGGTGCTGTAGTAGACTGAGCTCTGTTGCTCCCCTCACCTCACCTCCAACTTTGGACACTCAAAACTGAAGTGACTAGTCTATCCACATGAATAACAAACATTCTTGCCCACACAACATTCACTAGATGAAGCTTACCACATTTGCCGCAAAGTGGCTTTTCCCTCGTACCATGGGTCACACTGGCCTGAGATTGAGCACCTGGAGCCCTGAAATTGTGATAACTATGCAATTTTTTATCATAACTATTTGGATGCATGGATGCACTTGCTACAAATAGTGCAGGATGGTATGATCTCTTCTAAAAGTAGGATTTGTCACCCTTATTCTGTCTCTGTGGGCTAGGGTCATGTCCTGCTGACTTCTCCTTCTGGTTCATCTGCTCTTCTCTATCATTCTTCTTTTTCTCCTCTATCTACTGGGCATACATAATACTTTTGGAGATGTCTATGCCCAAAATCAGCAAAGCTGCCTTACACTCTTTCTGTACATGTCTGCCCAGACCAAACACAAACTTTCTCATCCTTGCCCTCATGTCTTGCACCATCTCTGGAGCATACCTGTATAGCTTAATAAACTTAAGACTGTTCTCCTTCACAGTCATCCCTCCCTACTTCAGATTCACAAACTCATCCACCTTCGCCTTTCTCAACTCTTGAGGAAAAAAGTTGTCAAGGAAGGCAGTCTCAAACTCCTCCCATGCTGCAGGCTCCGCGCTCTCACCTCTACACTCCGACCTTTGATTGTACTACACATTAGCAACATCCTTCAGCTGGTAAGAGGCAAGCTCAACTCCCTTAATCTCATCAGCATGCATTGCCTTTCGAACCTTATACATCTTATTAAAGAAGTTTTATGGGTCCTCTTTTACTTTCGATCCTGTATACACTAGCGAGTTCATCCTCAAGAAGTCTCTAAGTCTGGTGGCAACTGAGGGCTCCTGTGAGCTAGAACTAGGAGCTTGAGGACCTCGGTTATTACCCTGGGAGGCCATTAATTGAGTCAGCATGGTAATGGCTCCCCTAAATTCTGCCACGATAGTGGGAGCTAGCTGGGGTTGAGTAGGGGCGGCTGTGGGACCTCAGTTGTCCTAGGAGACTATCCATGTCTTCCTAGCTTCTGGCTGAATTGGGACATCTGGTTGAGCATTCTTAGTAGCTGGGGCGGCGTATCTCTCTGAGCGGCTGTTCTCTTTTGCTGTATTTTTTGTAAACATATAATACACGAGTTAACATAAGATTTTCATAAAGCTAAACTCTATCGCACGAATCCAGACCATAGAAGAAGGGGAAGACTTCCTAATGTCGTATAGCCTCCTGGTTATGAAGTGTGGTGCACAATATACCTAAAAACAAGACTCTACTAGACACGGCTTCATAGATTCCTTAGGACACTCGAACTCTAGGCTCTGATACCAAGTTTGACATGCCCAGGGAGGGTACCCTAGGCGTAACTAGCACTCGGAGACTATTGTTAGCCTCAAAGCGGACCACCTAGTATCATCGCATTAGTTCAATCAGTTTAATAGTCGAAGACAACAAAAAAATAGCAATCTATCAATAGTCTACAAAACAACTATCAACTCGGTCTATTAGAAATGAAATAGATACCAAAGAACAATCTCGATGTAAAGAAGAAAAAGGGGGAATAGAACTCCAAACCTCAGCCATCATACGTCTATGTCTACGAAGCCTCTATAACTACTATCTAAGAAGGTACCATGATAGGTCATAGCTACCACAATCAAGAAGATAACTCAAGACAAATATAGGATAAACATGTCCCTCGAAAACAAGGGAGGACTCACCAAGTCTCTGTCTGAAAATTTGTCAACCTCAACAGTTAGGCTGCTAAAGTCCTCTATCTACAGAATCTGCATTATAAAACAATGCAGCTCCAAAGAGGTGTTAGCTCATCAATCACTCATCCTAAATATTATATAATAATAATAGCTCATCAATCACAATAGCTCTTGATGTAAAATGGGCTAAAATAAACATTATATAATAACAATAGCTCATCAATAAGTCATCCTCAACTCAGAGTAAGAAATAGGCTCTATCCCATTGGTATCCGTCAAGACATCACACTATCATATCAACATAGAAGTGCTATCATAATAAAACCAATCTGGGAGTTTCTATAACTAACAATCACCACCTATGAGCTAGTGATGATACAAAAAAGAGATGTCGTTGCGACATCCATCCAGTACCTTGTCGGGGTACCAATGACGAGTCTATCAGGGATCCCCAAAAGAAGTCTATCAAGCTCTCTGTGAGGCAAAGGAAATATATGCTTTCACAGTCAAATCCTCTCCTACATTGGCGACACAGTTAATAAGTATGAGTGGGACTCACTTTTACCTATTTCGGTACTAATACTTCTCTAATGACTTGACTTGCTCATAAAACTATCTATCAATCAAGGATTTCCATTACCTAGCCTCGACAGGAAGGAACACTCACTTCATCTCATCATCTATCAACTCAGGAGTAGGATTTGTTCTCTCAAGGCAAAGTTAAGTCTCATTTAGACTCTAAGGACACTCACATCATCAACCTCAGCCATCAAAACACTTATCTCAAGACTCGGACCACATCAATCGAGCATACATACATCGCCCAGGCTCTAGACATCAATCCATATATTCATTCGATTAGTATAAGTTAAACAATAGTTAAACCATATAATCATATAATAAAATATGTAAAAGGTCGTTTAAATGTAAGATGATGATCAATTTAAGATTATATATATAAATTAAAGGTAAATTTCAAGATATTCTTCAAGAAATTCAACTCAAGTCCTATTAACTATCAAATATAAACCTAATCTATACATTAGGGCATATGAAAGAATAATTCCATGTTCTGGGTAGCCTTTACATACCAAGAGTGATGAATCACCATATCTTCTTCAAAGAATTGAGACCTCACTTGAAACCCTAAACTTTTTCTTCTTCTCCTCTCTTAGAAAGAACATTTAAACTTTAGAAAATATTGGCTCTTAAAACCCTTCGCGTGAATTAAAAGGGTTACAACATGTTTTGGGACTTAAAATGGGTTGAGAATACCCAAAATACCCCTCCCAAAATTAAAAGAAAAAGTTTGAAAATATATACACTGGTCCGCGGCGTGCCAGGGGCGCGGACAAGTGTATTTCTCAATTTTCATCAAATTTCAATCCCCATCAAAATTCTTTAAAAAAACTAAGGTGCCACTTCGCGTTGCGCCAGGGGCGTGGACAGATATTGTCCCGACATTAATTAGTGAAAAATATTTTTTTGCTCTGATTGCTCTTAAATCTAGTCAAGACCATTTTCTCACTCGATTTTCCGTGGTAATCGTAAATCTGGTCTCGAATTTCTAATCAGAGCTTTGAAAGATACGTTGTATGCACGATTACATTTTTGGGTGTTTCATTAATTTCATGGGGTGTTACATTGTCTTGGCATCTTCTAGATTGGAGTAGAGGCTTCATAGACACTAAGTAGAAAGTGAGCTGATTGTTTTATATTTTTTCTAAAAGTGATTCTTGGAAGCTATCTTTATAAGAGTTTTATTTATCTATTTGATGGAGTTTTTATGATTCTTCCGCTGTTGAGAATAATGTGATGCTGAGGCCAGGTAGTTCTCTTGGAGAATCAACAATGGTTCTTCAAGTGCCAGTTATGCCAAGGGTACCCTATTGGGGTGTGATATTCACTATGCTCTCTCTGTTGCTGAAGTCACTAAACACTAAGTTCCAAAATTCCAACCTATTGTTATTTCAAAGACACTTAACTTTTCTTTTAGTTTGCCTCTCAACCATCAACTTTCATTTAACAAATGTTAAACATATCTTAATACTTTTGAAAACATACCATTACTATTCTTGAGTAATCATCATTCAAAGTCATAAAGTCCATGCACCACTTCTAGAGGAAACTCTATTTGGACCCTACAAGTCCGAATATATATAATCTAACTTGTCTTTATTTGTGCTCTCCCTTCTTACTGAAATTCACCCTTGTTAGCTTGCCAAACACATACTGCTCAGAAAAATTCAATGCTTGATTTGTGTAATCATCCAATAAATTCTTTTAGTTCAACAATGACAATCACTTGTCACTCATATGATCAAGTCGCAGGTGCCATAATTAAGTTTAGACCACTTTTGTCATGACTCAAGCCTAGGGCTTAGACATGACCGACGAATGGAGAACCAGAAGGAACCCCAAACAAACCTCATAGCATATCATTACACATCCGTAGTCGTAGAAAAAATTAAAACGGTAATAAGAGATTAGCAAAAACAAGGGGAAATTGGGGCTAAGGGTAAACTTCCATATCATAGACATCAAGAACAAGAGAGTCAAGGCTTAGAGCATAGATACATAATATATCCAACAACACCTCTACTACATAGATAAGAGCAGGGGCCAAGAAAATAAATAGAGCTCACCCTCATAGTTAATGTATATATAAAAGAAAGATAGTTTAGAACATAGAATGTGATCATAAGCAACATCCCTGGAATCGAGGACTCACCAACAAGCTTGAGTGAAATCGTACTAGCAATGTGGGTGGAGATGCTCAAGTGGGGCTCCGGTTCCAATATGGTCATATCATGTAGGCATAGAGTATGCGTTAGTACATTGAAATGTACTAAGTATGTAGGATGTAATACAACAAGAGATAGGCAATAATCAAAATGCATAATCATAGCAAGAGATAGTACATTAGCAACATGGCATGCATGAACAATTCTTAAGGTTAAGCATACTTGTAAATCATGATCAAGGAATGTAACTTATTAGGGAATACATACTCAAACCTTTCTTACCAATCTTCATGCAATGGACCAAATGGCCCCCACTACCTTACGGTATAACCTTTTTGGAGAGTGTTACCAATACCCCTACCATATGACATAGTCTTTTTGGTAGATAGTATAAGATGTCCCCTACTTTACGATAAAATCTTTTAGGTAGAGCCATGATTCATTCTATCTTACGGCATGGCCCTTTCGATATAATGTCCATACCTTACGATATGATCTTCTTGGTTAGAACCATTTGTCTTTATACCTTACGGCATGGCCTTTTTGGTATGGTGTCCATACCTTACGATATGATCTTTTCGGTAGGAACTATTAAGTATTCTACCTTTTAGCATGACTTTTTTGGTAGGGGGTCTATACCTTACGATATGATCTTTTTAGTAGGAATCATTAGTCTTTCTACCTTATGGCATGGCCTTTTCAGTAAAGATCATAGAACTAGCTCATCATAACATTTTATTTCAAACAAGAAGGGAAGACTTTCTCCATTTTCTCAAGCGCACAACAAACATGGAAACCTAACAATCTACTTACAACACCATAGGTACTCTTTCATGAAAGTAACTTATATAAACATTCCTATCATCGTGATGTAGTCATCATATACCTACATTACTTCCATAATCATTTCATCATCATATAATCATCACATGGCCATTCAACTAACAAGACATTCATTGGACCTTCAAATCTTCAAGAACCTATAACTGGACATTTTATCAAACACTTAGAGGGTGTGTAATGCTAGTGTAAAACTATGCAATTCAAGAGTAAAATCATGCTTGAAAATTCAATATAAAATCATCAATAGATACTTGGTAACATCCTCAAGCAATATACATCAAAATCATTCATCAAATCTTACAATAGATCGTGGTTTCATAGCTCAAAATATAGCAAAACAGTCACACTTTTTATAAACCCCAACATAGTGTATAGTGATTTTCATAATAAATAAGACTCATGAGTAAATCAACTTTAAAT
>DF357517.1:0-11344 GCA_000787875.1 Solanum virginianum
ACACATACTCTATGCCTACATGATGTTACTATGTAGGAACCGGAGCCCCACTTCAGCATCCTCCTCCACGTGGCTAGTACGATTCCTTTCAAAGCTAGTTGGTGAGTCCTCCATTCTGAGGATAATGTTTTGATCTTATTCTATGTATTAATACTCTTTCTTTCCTTTATTTTATGCTTTTGACTATGAGGGTAAGCTTGATTACTTGTCTTGGCTCCCGCTAAGTTCATTATTTAGAGGTGTTGTTGGATAAGTTATGTAATTATGCTATGAGCCTTGATTCTCTTGTTCTTGATGTTTATGTCATGAAAGGATTCCCCTTAGCCCATTGCCCTTATTTCTAATCTTTTGATGTAGTCTAATTACTTCGGCGACAAAGGATGTGTAATGATATGTAAGAGGCTTGTGTGGGGTCCTTTCGTGTTCTCCATTTGCTGTGTCACGTCTAGGACCTAGGCTTGGGTCCTGACAAATATAAGACTTCAAATCACATAGGGGACTTAAATTAGTACCGTAGGCTTGAGTAGAATGGAAGAGATAGGGATATCGCTTTTGCATGTCTGCCTCAACATATAGAGATAGCAAAAGTAAAAGTGCAAAACTAGTGTCCCCAAACTTGAGGACTAACCAATAGCTTATATCCAAGATGATCAACTAGCCATGGGGAGGATGATCATGAGAGGCTCTGATTTGAATGTCCGCCTCATCTTCCGATGTAGCACTCTCAACTTGTTGGTTTCTCCAAAGGACCTTGACGGAAGCAACATCCTTGTTCCTCAACCTCTTGACTTGTCTATCCAAAATTTCTAATGGAACCTCTTCAGAAGTCAAATTGTCTTCAACAACGCTCACAACATGAAGAGGAACAATGGCACTTGGGTCACCCACACACTTCCTCCACATCGACACATTAAAGACCGGATGAACCATATTCATATCATTGGGAAACTCCAACTCATAGGCCACCTTACCAATCCTTCTCAACACTCTATAAGGACCTACAAATCTTGGCCTCAATTGACCCTTTTTACCAAAATGAACCACACTCTTCATGGGTGAGACCTTCAAGTAGACCCAATCACCAACCTTAAATTCAAGATCCCTTCTCCTCAAATCAACATTGGACTTTTGTCAACTTTGGGCTATTTCAACCTTTACCTTATCAACCAAGACCTCTTTGGAAGGACCTCAAAAAGTGAGAAGTGAATTAAGCACCATGATCCAATATGACAGACATGGGCACCCCATGCAATCTTGTCAATTCATGAATGTACAATCTAGCATAATCTTCAGCACCATAAGTAGTCTTAACCGATAGGAAATTAGCCAACTGTGTCATTCTATCAACACAACCCAAATAGAATCAAAACCTTCTCTAGTCTTAGGCAACCCAACCACAAAATCCATGTTAATTTCCTCCCACTTCCAAGTAGGACTTTCTATATCTTGGGTTAGACCACCCGACTTTGATGTTCGGCTTTGACTTGTTGGTAATTATGGCAACCGAATACAAACTTAGCAATATCTCTCTTCATGCCACCCTGTCAAAACACTTCCCTCAAATCTCTATACATCTCTGTAGAACCGAGGAGAATAGAATAGGAAGCATTACTAGCCTTATCAAGAATCTTCTCTCTTACGTCATCAACACAAGGTACGCACAATCTATCTTGGTACCTAAGGGAACCATATCCCCCTTGGGAGAAAATCTCCATCTTACCATCTCTCATCGAGGCCTTCAACTCTGGCAAGGCGAGTTTAAGATCTTGCCTTGCCTTCACCTCCTCAATCAATAAAGATTTGGAACCATCAACCACTACTACTTCACCATTATCAACCTTCGTCAACCTAACTCCCAATCTAGCCAACCAAGGAACCTCTCTAGCCACCTCCGTGCCCTCATCATCAACATGAGCTACGCTACCCATTGAAATCCTACTCAAAGCATTAGCCATAACATTGGCCTTACCAGGGTGATAATGCACATTCACATTATAATCCTTAAGAAGATCTAACTATCTTTATTGTCTCAAGTTGATATTGTTTTGGGTGAATACATATTGGAGATTCTTATGATCGGTAAACACATCAACATGTACCCCATACAAGTGATGACGCCAAATTTTCAAAGAAAATACCACGACAGTCAACTCAAGATCATGGGTAGGATAATTCTTTTCATATACCTTAAGTTGTCTAGAGGCATAAGCTATCACCTTACCATTTTGCATGAAAACACAACCCAAACCAATTCATGAGGCATCACAATACACAACAAACCGTTCTAACCCTTCCGATTGAGACAAGATAGGAGCCTAGGCCAATTTCTAATTACCTCTATCTTCATAGGATCCACCTTTATACTTTCACCCGACACCACATGACCTAGAAAGATAACCTCTTTCAACCAAAACTCACATTTCTCATATTTGGCATACAACTTCTGCTTCCTTAAGATTTGTAGTACCATCCTCATATGAGACACATGCTCCTTCTCATTACGAGAATAGATTAAGATATCATCAATAAATACCACCATAAACAAATCAAGGTAGGGCTTTAAGACCTTATTCATAAGATCTATATCGATAGCCGGTGCATTAGTCAACCCAAAAGACATAACCACAAATTCATAGTGCCAATATCTAGTCTAGAAGGCCATCTTGGGAATGTCATACTACCTCTGTTTCACTTGGTGATACTCAAATTGAAGATCAAACTTAGAGAAGTGACTAGCCCCTTGTAGTTGGTCAAAATGATCATCAATTCTTAATAGAGGATACTTATTCTTGATGGTGACTCTATTAAGTTGCCAATAGTCAATATACATCCCAAAGGGGAGATGGTGTGCTGCGGTATCAAGATCAGTTATGTGTTTCGAATATTGATGGTATTAGGGAGGTGATTTTAAGAGAGGCCTATAACACTCCTTATTTTATATATTTGGGATACACCAAGATGTATCGTGACTTGAGGAAAGTGTATTGGTGGAATGGTATGAATAAGGACATAGCTAAGTTTATATCTGAGTGTCCTAATTATCAATAAGTGAATGTAAAACACTGAAGGCCCGGCGGTTTGGACCAAGACACTAGGATTCCTACTTGGAAATAGGAGGAATATGAATATGGACTTTGTGATTGGATTTCTCATACCAAAAAGTAATTTGACTCTATTTGGGTGATTATTGATAGAATTACCAAATTGACTCACTTCTTACCGGTGAAGACTATTTTCAATGCTAAGGATTATACGAAGTTATGTATCGGGGAGTTGGTTAGATTACATGGTATGCCTATGTCTATTATATCAAATTGTGGTACCCAATTTATATCTCATTTTTGGAGATCGTTTAAAAAGAGTTTGGTACTAAGGTGAAGTTGAGTACCTCTTTTCATTCTCAGATCGATGGCAAGCCGAGAGGACATTAAAATTTGTAAGATATGTTGAGGGCTTATGTGTTTGAAATAAAAGGAAATTGGGATGATCATCTACCACCTATTGAGTTCTCCTACAACAATAATTACCATGCTAGTAATCTAGATGGCACCATTTGAAGCTTTATATGGGAGAAGTTGTAGATCACCGATGGGATGGTAGCATTGATTGGCCCAAATTTGGTATTGGAGGCTATGGAGAAGTTAAAACTAATTTGGAAAAGGTTGAAAATGACTCAAACCCGTCAAAAGTCTTATTTAGATGTTAGGAAAAGGGACCTTGAGTTTCATGTAGGTAACTGGGTGTATGTAAAGGTTTCACCTATAAAAGGTGTGATGCATTTTCGAAAGAAGGGCAAGTTGAGTCTCTAATATGTAGGCTCTTATGAAGTTGTTCAGTGAATTGGCAATATGGCTTATAGATTAGACTTGCCTTTGGATATGAGTTCTATTCACCCAGTTTTTCATATGTCAATATTGAGGAAGTTGGTTGGTGATCCTAGTATGATTGTTCCTTTAAAGGTTTTGATATTGAGGAGAACTTGACATATAAAGAAGTTTCGATTAAGATCTTAGATCGGTAAGTGAAGAGACTTCGTAACAATGAGGTTCCTTTGGTTAAAGTGCTTTGGAGAAACCAATATGTGGATAGTGCTACATGGGAAGCGGAGTCAAATAGGATAAAGTGATATCCCTATCTATTCTAATCTACTCAAGCATAAGGTATTAGGTTCATCTTGCTCAAATGTTCCTAAATCCTTCATTCCTATATTTTTATGTCATGACATGCATACATGAGCATGAAATTGATTTAAATAATGTTTTAGCATAGATATGATGATTTCATGGTTTTAAAAGTTAAATTATGCCTTGTACCTTCATGTTGAGATGTTTTATATTAAAATAAAGCCTTTCAAGCTATGTTCTAACTCATTCAAGGACAAATGTTCCCAACAGGGAGATAATGTGAGGATACCATATTTACATGTCCGTTTTGGCCTCCCATGTAGCACTTTCAACTTGTTGGTTCCTCCGAAGGACCTTAACGGATGCCACCTCCTTGTTCCTCAATCTTTTTACTTGCCTATCCATGATTTGAACTAGAACCTCCTCATAAATTAAGTTATCCTCAACATCACCTATAATATCAAGAGGTACAATGGCATTAGGATCACCAATACACTTCCTCAACATAGAACATGAAATACTAGATGTACCAAATTCATTTCACTAGGCAACTTCAACTCATATGCTGCCTTGCCAATCCTCTCTATCACCTCATAAGGGCCAATATATATTGGACACAACTTCTCCTTTTTACAAAAATGGACCACTTTCACCCGACACCACATGACCTAGAAAGATAACCTCTTTCAACCAAAACTCACAGAGTCCTCCATTCTGAGGATAATCAAAAATGGACCACACCTTCTATTATAGAAACCTTCAAAGAGACGCAATCACCCACTTTGAATTCAAGATCTCTTTCTCTCACACCGGCATAGGATTTTTTATGGCTTTGGGATATCCACCACCTTTCCCTAATCATCCTAACCTTATTAATAGCATTCATAATTAGATCCAGCTCCAATAAAGACACCTCACCAACCTTAAACCAACCCACCAGTGGTCTACAATATCTCCTATAAAAAGCCTCAAAAGGAGCCATACCGATGCTAGAGTGATATCTATTGTTGTAGGCGAACTCAATCAATGGAAGATGGTCATTCCAACTACCTTTGTTAGAACCCATATGTCCTTCATTGGAACAACTAGGAAATGTTTGGGACCAAAAGTAAAATTTTTGAAAGTTGAAAATCATGAATTAATTAGGTGGGGCCCACACAAGTTTGTGTTAATATTTAATTGGAACAACACATGGGTGGGCCATGGACACCTAATCAAGACTTGATCTATATATATGGGATGATCTCTTTAATTCTCTTATCATACCAACACTTAGAAAAAAAACACAAGAAGTTGGGAAAGCCTTCATGAAACTTTCGGCCAAGCACAAGAGACTTAAGGGCAAAGTTGGAATATAATGCCCAAAAAGTCTTTAGCTAATTGTTTGGCATGTTATGGCTTGTTTGTAGACATTGGGAAGTCCAAAGCATAAGTTGGATTTAGCTTGCATTTGGATTATTTTGGAGAGCATTTGAGTTATGTAGAGCAACCTTCCTTTTCGGCATGCCTTAGTTAAAAGAGGCTATGATACGAGCCTCGAGGAAACTCTATTCTCGTAATCCGAGCATGTGAATTGATGCCTAGTTAGTATATTACAATCATTGTAGAGTCAAGGAATGATTGGAAATCATCCATATGTGTATGTTGGTGTGCTAGCCAAATTTATGAATATTGTGTTAATATGTAATCATATTGATCCTTATGTCTTTGAAATTTATAAGTTGCAAAAAGTATGTGAAAGCTGAATATTTTTTTAAAGAACTTATTCTTTAATGATTCTAAAACTATAAACGGCTATAACTTTTACAGAAAAGCTCGGATTGCTTTGAAAATTTTTGTAGGAATTTGTATGATCTAGTATGAGTATATTTTATATAGGTTGGGCTAGTTCAGGTGTCCACCCGTTTGTGGATCCCGTGATGCCTTTTATGTAATTTCGATAACTTTTGAAAGAATATATAATAATTGTTATTCCGGTTTCAAATATGACTAGTTTACTTATCTTTTGGATTTATGATAATAATTTTATGCATATGATTACTCAATACTCCGCTCATGCCTACTATGATATCGTTCGCCGGTTCCCGGGCCGACTGGTTGTCATGCGCACTATGATATACTCTGGTGTTATCCTGTGTTTACGGTTCACCGAGCCTCGCCCAAGGGTTGGGTTCCGCTTTTGTTTGGCGTTATGCTGTGATTGGGCATTATGTTATGTTTGGCATTATGCCATGTTGTGATATATGACGGGGATTCAGAGATTTATAACTTTCTGGTGTTATGCTGTGTTATGGCGCCATTGACGGCCGGGCGACAATAGTTTCTGTGTCCAATGCATGATTTGTATTTGAAAGTAAATATTTTAATATTTTTGGGTATGCATTTTACTTTTATACTTTTATTTCGATTATTACTCAGATTTATGTTCTATACATTCTGCTTTGCATACTCGGTACGTATTTTGTATTGACCCCCTTTCTTTAGGGGCTGCGTTTCATACCCACAGGTGCAGACGTATAGTTTGGTGAACCCCAGCTTAGGACATCCTTTTGCTGTTTGGAGTGCTCCCCTTACTTCGGAGCCTAACTTTGGTATGTACCCTCGTTCATTGCTTTGTATATATTTACTCAAGGGTATGGCAAGGCCCTGTCCCATCCTATGATTCTGTCAGTTTGTTTAGAGGTTTGTGGACATATGTGTGTGGGTTATGCCTAGCCCATTTTGTTAGACTTGCATGATGTGTATGTTGGGCAGCTTTACCTGCCATAGCAACCTTGTCGGCCCGTATATGTATATATGATGTTTTGTTGGCTCTGTGTGGCCTTGTTGGTATCTTCTGATGTGCAGGGTTATTTGAGATAGTCTATAAAACAAAAGAAACTTTTCCAAAATTTTCTTAAAATATAAGTCATTTGGTTTTAACTTGGCTATGTGATTGTGTTTGGGTGCCCAATCCGGGCACTAGTCACGACCCATGTGGTTGGGTCATGACAGAAGTGGTATTAGAGCAGTTTGTCATCGGAATATCCACAGATCATGTCTAGTAGAGTCTTGTTTATCGGTATGTTGTGCACCACATCAATAAACAATAGGCTACAAGATATTTAGGAAATCATTCTTTCTTTCTGATCTTGGATAGTGCGAGAGAGCTACGTTATTAGGATGATTCCTTTCTAACCAACTATTTTATTTTCAGTGATGCCTCCAAGAGAGACCACTGCTGCCCAGAAGGGCAAGCCTATAGCAATAAGTGAGACCAGTCGATCTCGGGGGACTTTTAGGGCTTGTGCCCAGGGTGAGCCCGATATTGCACCCCCGACAGCTATTTCGGCTACACAGCCAGCTCCTAAGGTTCGAGTACTGGAGCCTCTAGCCCCTCAGCTAGGTGCAGAAATTGAGGACATGTAAGAGGCGATGTAGCTATTGACACGACTGGTAGCAGGACAGGCCCATAGATAGGGCGTAGGCGGTGATCAGATAAGCCGCTGTGACAGTTCGAGGGCTTGTGATTTCCTGACATGCAGCCTATCAGAGTTCTGCAGGTCCAGGCCCTCAGAGGACCCTCATGAGGTTGTTCGACAAATGCAGTGGAGCAGGCAAGTCGTGGAGTACAGTTTGGAGTTCAATAAGTTGGCCAGATATGCGCCTACATATGTTGCTGACATGACTGATCGGATGCACCTGGTATATAGTGGGGTTGGATTAGTATTATATTGATAGTTGCTTGGTAATGGTAGCCTAGACTGGTATGGATATTGCCCGTATTCAAGCCCACACCCAGGGCATGGAGGACCGACGTAGGGGGCGTCAGCCTGATAGGGTCGATGACAGGGGCCAGCCCAAGAGGGCCAGGTCATTTAGGTATTTAGGGGATTTTCGAGGTAGGCAGCCTTAGCAGTAGCAGAGTAGACATCCTCCCCAGTCAGTACGGGGTACACCCCTGCAGTTCACCAGCAGGAGATCAGAGGGCACAGGTTATTCAGGGGCAAGCCCGAGTTCCAGGGTTTCAGGGTCATAGTTGGACAGAGGTTCCAACAGTTAGATGAGACAACCCATACCTCCGTGTTCTTACTGTGGGAGATGGTACCTCGGGGAGTGTTTTCGCGCCACCGATGCTTGCTTTACGTGTGACCGTCAGGGCTACTAGAGGAGAGACTGTCCGATTAGAGGTAGTATAGGCAGTTTAGCTCAGTCTACCAGGTCAGCCGGTGGTGCATCTTTATCCCCGGTAGTCATATGCCTTATGGGGTGAGGTATAACAGCATTAGCAGGCCGAGGTAGGGGTCGTGGTAAAGTACGTGGGTCTAGTGGTCCTTCAAACCACACTTATGCATTGGCCAGCCGGCAGGACTAGGAGATGTCACCAAATGTCATCATGGTATATTACTGGTTTTCTCTCGAGATATGTATGCACTGATTGATCCTGGTTCTACATTATCGTATATTTCTCTTTTGGTTGCTAATAAAATTAGAATAGAGTCTGAGCCGATAGAGCCTTTCAAGGTAGCTACACCAGTAGGGGATTCTACCATTGACCAATCTGTAATAAAATGGGGATAGAGTTTGAGCGGATAAAGTTTTTCGAGGTAGCTACACCAGTTGGGGATTCTATTATTGCCAGTCGAGTTTATAGAGACTATTTGGTATTTATTTGTGGCTGCTGCACTATGGCTGATCTGGTAGAGTTAATATGACTGAGTCTGATGTGATCATGGGTATGGATTGGCTAGCTTTTTGTTATGCTAATGTCAAAAGAAGATAGTCGTTTCCAATCTCCAGGGAACCAGTTATTGAGTGGGCAGGTAATATTACATCGCCGAGGGGTAAATTTATTTCATACCTCAAGGCAAGAAAACTGATCAAAAAAGGTTACCTTTATCATCTGGTCCTTGTACATGATTTAGAGGCAGAAGCACCGACTCTTTAGTCAATCCCAGTCGTTAATAAATTCCCAGAAGTATTTTCAGATAAGCTTCCAGGCCTTCATCCCGAGCAGGAGATAAAGTTTGCTATAGACCTGCTGCCAGGCACTCAGCCTATTTCTATTTCTCCATACAGAATGGCACCGGCAGAATTAAAGAAATTGAAAGAACAATACATAGATTTATTGGAGAAGGATTTTATTCGGCCAAGTACGTCACCTTAGAGAGCTCTGGTATTATTTGTAAGGAAGAAAGATGGATTGCTGCGGATGTGCATTGCTTATCAACAGTTGAATAAGGTAACGATAAAGAATAAATACCCCCTCCTGAGGATTAACAATTTGTTTGACCAGTTGCAGGGAGCTAAATGTTTCTCAAAGATATACCTGCGGTCAGGTTACCACCAGGTGCAAGTACGGGAGGAGGATATTCCCAAGACAATGTTCAGGACCCGGTATGGGCATTATGAATTTAGAGTTATGTCTTTTGGACTGACAAATGCTCCAGCAGTATTCATCGATTTTATGAATCGGGTATTTAGACCTTTCTTTGATATGTTTGTGATCGTGTTTATTAATGACATTCTGGTCTATTCTAGGATAGAAGAGGAGCACACGGATCATCTGAGGATGGTACTTGGTACACTTCGACATCAGAAATTATATGCTAAATTTTCTAAAAGTGAATTCTGGTTGTCTTTAGTGGAGTTTCTAGGGCATAGTAGAGGAGTTGACGACGTTCGGGTGGATTCTCAAAAGATTGAAGCCATAAAGAATTTGCCTAGGCCTACGATGCCAACAAAGGTGCGTAGCTTCCTAAGATTAGCTGGTTATTATCGAAGATTTGTGGATAAATTTGCTTCCATTTCAACACCTTTGACAAGGCTAACTTAGAAGGGAGTGAAATTTCGATGGTCTGATGCTTGTGAGCGTAGCTTCTAGTTGCTGAAGGAGAAGTTGACTACGACTCCAGTCCAGACTCTTCCCGAGGGTCCAGATGGGTATGTGATCTATTGTGATGCCTCTGGTATTGGTTTGGGATGTGTATTGATGCAGCACGGCAGGATGATAGCCTATGCTTCCCAGCAGCTCAGGAAATGTGAAAAGAATTATCCTACTCATGATTTGGAGCTAGCCGCGGTGATTCATACTTTGAAGATGTGGAGACATTATTTATATGGGGTTCACGTTGATATTTATACTTATCATAAGAGCCTGCAGTACATCTTTAAATAGAAGGAGCTGAACTTACGGCAGCGGAGGTGGTTAGAGTTGCTGAAAGATTATGATATTGATATTCTCTACCATCCTGGGAAAGATAATGTTGTGGCAGATGCACCTAGCCACAAGTCCATGGGTAGTTTAGCGGACACGCCTTCACAGAGAAGAGAGATGGTTTGCAATATTCATTAGCTGGCTAGTCTTGGAGTTAGTTTGGCTGATTCTTGATATATTGGGGTTTTTGTTTGAGGTGTTGCTGAATCTTTCCTTACAAGAGAGATTAAGAAACATCAGTATGAGGATCCTATATTTGCTCAGTACAGAGACAAAGCCCTTGAAAAGGGAAAAACCTCATTTGAACTTACCTCCGATGGAATATTATTATTTAGGGGCAAGTTGTGTGTACCTGATGTTGTGGGTTTATGGCAATAGGTTATACGCAAGGCATATTATGCCCGCTATTCTATCCACCCAGGGTCGACAAAGATATACCATGATCTCAGATGTTTATATTGGTGGGATGGTATGAAGAAAGACATAACAGAGTTCGTCGCTCAGTGTTTGAATTACCAGCAGGTTAAAATGGAGCACCAGAAGCCCGGTGGGCTATTACAGGAGATGGAGATACCGATGTGAAAGTGGGAAATCATTAATATAGATTTTGTTATAAGTTTACCTCGCACTCCACGGAGATATGATTCCATTTGGGTTATTGTTGATCGATTGACAAAATCAGCCCATTTTCTTTCGGTCTAAACTACCTACTCAGCTGAGGATTATGCTAGGCTTTATACCAAGAAGATTGTGAGACTTCATGGTGTTCCCATTTCTATTATCTCTGACAAAGGTGCCTAGTTCACGGCAAATCTTTTGAAATCGTTTCAGGCAGGCTTAGGGACACAGGTGAGTCTCAGTACAGAATTCCTTCCCAATCTGACGGACAGGTCGAGTGCACTATTAAAACATTAGAAGATATGTTACAAGCCTGTGTTATTGATTTCAGAGGTAGCTGGGATGATCATTTGCCGCTTGTTGAATTTGCTTATAATAACAACTACCACTCTAGTATTCAGATGGC
>DF357517.1:37417-64850 GCA_000787875.1 Solanum virginianum
TATTCCATTGATTGAGTTTGCTTATAACAATAGCTATCATTCTAGCATTGGTATGGCTCCTCTTGTGGCCCTCTTTCATAGACGTTGTGGATCACCAGTTGGGTGGTTTGAAGTAGGAGAAATGGCATTGTTGGGTCTGGATCTGGTTATGGAGGTTATAGAGAAGGTAAGGTTGATTAGAGAAAGGTTGAAAAAAGCCCAAAGTTGTCAAAAGTCCTATGTCGATGTGAGGAGAAGAGAGCTTGAATCTAAAATTGGTGATTGGGTCAATTTGAAGGTGTCACCCATGATGGGTGTAGTCCATCTTTGTAAGAAGGGTAAATTAAGTCAAAGATTCATGGGTCCTTATAGGGAGATGAGGAGTATTTGTAAGGTGGTCTATGAATTGGAGTTGCCTAGTGAAATGGATTTGGTTCATCCGGTCTTTCATGTATCCATATTGAGGAAATGTATAGGTGATCTGAATGCTATTGTCTCAATTGATGTTGTGGGGGTAAATGAAGACAACTTGACATCTAAAGAGATTCTAGTAGAGATCTTGGAAAGGCAAGTGAAGAGGTTGAGGAACAAGGATGTTGCTTCCGTTAAGGTCTTTTGGAGGAATCAACAAGTTAAAAGTGCTACATGGGAGGCCGGAGCGGACATGCAGAAGCGATATCCCTATCAATTCCATTCTACTCAAGCATAATGCACTAATTCTAAGTCTCCTATGTGATTTCATGCCTCATGTATCAGCCCTTATGTCATTTGCATACATTCATGTTAATATTGACAAAGTTCGTGGGGATTTTAACACTTATGTTGAAAGTTTTGAAACTGGTGTTTAAGTGTATTGATGCATTCTTATTAGGGATGATTTCTTCATGATTACTATTCTTATGTATGCTTCTTTGACATTCGGGGACAAATGTTCCCAATGGGGAGATATTGAAACGATCCCAAAAATTGCCCGAAAATGTGCCTCAAAGTGCCCAGAATTGTAATTTCCATACATCTCAAAATCCATGCATGATATCAAAAATCTAATTTCATATTCTTGATTAGGTGGCAAAATTGAGTGGGAGATGGGTCTCACCCCGAAATCCATGCATGCTATCAAAAATCTAATTTCATATTCTTGATTAGGTGGCAAAATTGAGCGGGAGATGGGTCTCACCCCGATTTTAGAACAATCGTATCAAAATTCAAAAATACAAAAATTTCCTTATCCATTGTTGATCCGCGCTACTAGCGCGACGCGGTTGGGGCGCGCACCAGTGTTATTTTTGCCAGTTTTGTTGAGTCGGTCCAAGGCCTTTAGGTCTTGGGCCTAAATTTTCCCATGCATGAAAATACCTATACTTAGCCATATTTCACCTTCCTATCGTCAAGATATTCCCAAATACTCTCTCTAACATATAAACAAACATTTCACCCCAAATTTAAGTCCCAAAACTCATCCAGATCTTAAGGATTTCACTCAAGCTTCAAGTCTATATTTTCAATCTTCATTAAGGATTCTCCTAAGTCGAGGTATGTAGGTTTCAACCATTAGGTCCTTTCGCCGATGGTGCCCAAGCTTTAAGAATTCTCCAAAGTCAAGGTATATAGGTTTCAACTATTGGGTCCGTTAACTCATGGTGCCCAAGCCTCCTTTTTACACAAATTTCATGTTTCTAAGTTGATTTTACTTATGGGGCTTCTATTATGAATTTGACTATGAACTATGTTGGGGTTTTGTAAAAGTGAGACTATTTTAGTTTATTTTAAGCTATGAATCTTTGATTTATCTTGAGATTTGATAAAGGGTTTTGATGTACATTGTATGATGGTGGTACCAAGTATTACTGTGATGATTGACTTCAAAATTTCTTGCATGATTTCACTGTTTAATTGCATGGTTTTACACTAGCATTACACACCCATCAAGTATTTGATAAAATATCTGATTTAGAGTTCTTGAGCCATTGATGTTCTTTTGCATGACCTATGACTTATGTGAATTTATGAGGATGAAAGGATGGTATAAATGTGTTGATTTCATGAAAGGTATCTATAGTGTTGGAAGTTGATCAGTTTCCTCGTTTGAGAGGTGGTAGGCCTGAACTACCATATTGTGGGCTATGTACCTCAATTGCCTTGCTCAGGAGGTAGTAGGCCCTGCAATCATGTTGGGAGGTTTGTACCTCAATTGCCTCGCACGAGAGGTAGTAGGCCCGTGCTACAATGATTGGGGAGTATGTACCCCAATAACCTTATTGAGGGGTTTGTACCTGGATCGCCTGTCCAAGAGGGTGGTAGGCCTTGGATACTCTATATTGATGGTCACTTCTTACACACTATGTTCTATGTAAGCATGATTTACTATAAGCATAACCTATGCATGTCATATTGCTATATGGTTATTCCTTGCCTATGTTTATACATTTCGATTATGTTTCTTATCTCTTGTTGCATTACATCCTACATACTTAGTATATTCGAACATACTTACGCATACTCTATGCCTACATAATGTTACCATGTAGGAATCGGAGCCTCTCTTGATCATCCTCCTCCTCCACGTGGCTAGTACAATCTCTCTCAAGCTAGTTGGTGAGTCCTTAACTTCGAGGATGATGTCTTTTGCAATTATGTTATGCTAGGACTCTCTTTCCTTTATTTGTATGCATTGACTATGAGGATGAACCCGGTTGCTTATCTTGGGCCCCACTAAGTTCTATGTTTAGAGGTGTTGTTGGACAAGTTATGTGATGATGCTATGAGCCTTGACTCACTTTGACTCTATGATACTTATGATATAAAAGATGTCCTATAGCCCCGTTATCCCTATTTACTATTTCTTACTGTTATTTTATTGTTTTCATGACCAATGATGTGCAATGATATGTTAAGAGGCTTTCTTGGGGTCCCTTCGGGTACCCTATGTGCCATGTCATGCCTAGGCCCTAGGCTTGGTTCCTAACATAAACTCTCTCCCTTAGCCCCAATGTCCCCTTGATTATGTTTTCTCTTGTTGATTATCTTGCTTCCGCGATCAAGGATGTGCGTATGATATGCTAAGAGGCTTGTTTGGGGTCCCTTCGGGTTCCCCATTCGCCATGTCACATCTAGGCCCTAGTTTGGGTCGTGACAGCAATACCCTAGTTTCTCTTCATATTGGTTTAACACTTGTCTTAGGTAAGCATTATTTTTAATAGTTATTATAAAACTCCCCTCCCCCGTGGGGAATAATTTGGTTAATATACCAAAATTGCAATTGAAATATTCTAAGTCTACTATATTCCCTTCTAAGTCTACTACAAAATTTTGATGTCGTTGCCGAGGAATATGGCTAGACTTGTCTAATTCAAGTAATTTAGGAATTAATCCTTATTTCACTCAATTTACATTTTTTGTTGTTATTGTTTTCTTTCAGGGTATAAGAATAGTGTATGCCCAACACACGAAGTCGAGGCATACCCTTGACTCCATTTGACCCAAAGATCTAGAGAAGACTTAGAAAAATGGCCCAAGATAATGCAAACAATGTGGCAAATACAGCTCTGAATTAGAATGAGAGTGAGAATGCAAATAATGACAACCCACCTCCTCTTGAGGATATTGCTCCATAGCCACAGGACTTCAATGCCGAAGCTTATCAGTGGAACCAATATTGGTTGAACGCTATGGTTAGGGAGGTGACTGAATCTATTATGTTACCACCGCTATCGGTTGACACAAAGTTTATGGTCTTGAGTGGGTTGCTTTATATGCTGCAGAACCATGGGTTGCTCGTGGGCCGACCAGCAGAGGATCTTCATAATCATCTATACAACATTGCATTTTTCTATAAAAATGTGATGGGAACACCGAATCTTTCTATGGATATTGTGGGACTTCGCATCATTGCATTATCTCTAACAGGAAATGCAGCGCTATGGCTATTCGAGCTCCCAAAGAGTTTGATCACTAGTTGGGCTGAGTTGCAGAAGGCTTTTTTGGGGAGGTACTTCTCGATATCGAAGAAGCTTAAGTTGAAAGACCAAATCAACAACTTTGAGCAACTTTCTGGTGACTCAATCAGTACTACATAGAATGGTTCACAAAATGCTTGAGGAGTGCCCCAAACAAAAAAACTATTGATAATGCCTTGTGGAGATCTTTTACCATGCCCTGGACGAGAATAGTTAAGCATATGGTAATACCATTATGGGGGGCGTGTTCTTAGATCAACCATTTGCGAGAATCACCGAAAGGATGGAAATGGTGGTCAAGGCCAATCGTGCATGGGGGCAAAGAGATAAAGCATCTACCAAAAGTTCGTGCATTGTTAGTATTGGTTCAGAGCAAGCTAAAATAAATTAGGAGATTATGCAAGAGCTTGCCTAAATTTGTAGAAGTGTAAAGGTGATAATGAAGCAGAATCAGGAATGAGTTAATAGAGTTATTCATCAGCTTCCCGAGCACCCATGTATGATGATCACTAATATGAGGAGGACATTTGTTTCATTATTGATTAGATGGGGAGTTTCCAGACCAACGTCCAAGGGTCCAATCAAGACTATAAGTGTCAAGGTCAAGAAAACCAAGGTTGAAATGATAATCGAGATGAAGCTTTCAGAGACAACCAGAAATCGCCCAAATATGTACTTTAGAAATGCCCATAATCGTAATTTCCATATAACTTAAAATTGGTGTGTGATATCGAAAATCCAACTTTATATTATCAATCAGTGGGAAAAATTGAGTGGAAAATTGGTATAACACCAATTTTAGAGAACCTGTAGCAAAAAATCAATTTTTGTTAATTTTCAATTTCCAGTGACCATCTGCGCCCTAGTTCTGACGCCCCAGGGGCACAAATTAGTGTTAGAGGAACTTCGCGTCTAGTCCGCGTTGTACCAAGGGCACACGCCAGCGTATTATTTTCCATGGTTTTTCATTTCGGCCCAAGGACATTGGGCCATAACCCCGTGCCCACTTGTAAGTGAAAACACCTATACTTAGCCATTTTTCAACTCTATATCACTCAAGACCCTCTCAAAAACTCTCTAAGACTTAACCAAATATTTCATCCAAAATCAAGTGTCTCAAGCTTAACTCCGGATCTCAAGAACTCCATTCAAGCTTCAAGTCTCCTCCAAATCTACATGAAGGAATCCCCAAGTTTAGGTATGTGGGTTTCATCAATTGGCTCCTTTCACCCATGGAGCCCAATCTTTCTATATATGAAAATTGCATGATTTCAAGATGTATTACCTATGGGTATCTATTATTATGAAATATGAGTATGAAATATCTGGGTTTTTGTCAAATATTATTGATTGTGCAGAATATCTATTTTAAGCTTATATTATAAATAAATCTTTGTCTATTAAGACTATATATCATTCAATCTATGGAGTCTATGAACTATTGTGAAGTTTTGATATGATTTACAAGTTACTCGTGATGGGGTTTTACAATGATGTTGGTGGGCCGATTTACATGACTTTAACATGCATTGATTTCACTATTTCATGATCAATACTATTGCATTTTGCATGATTTGAACATGTACTCATATGTGCCCATGGTGTGATCGATAAAATGTCAAGTCAAGAATTCTCAAGTTATTTACATGTTTTACAAGTCAAGTGACTTCATGATGAATATGGGCTATCAAGTATGTTATGAATTCATGAAATTATCTATGTGTCACGACCCAAGCCTAGGGCCTAGGGCCTAGATGTGACGCGACGAATGGGGAACCCAAAGGGACCCCAAACAAGCCTCTTAGCATATCATTACACATCCTTGGTCGCGAATGCAATTAAACAACAAAAATAGAGCATAAAATTGGGATAAGGGACTAAGGGGAAAGTCTTTCATAGCATAAAATAATCAAGAGTCAAGAGAAGTCATAGTTCAAAGCATAATCACATTACTTGTGCAACAACAACTCTAAACTTAGAATTGAGCAAGGGGAAAGAAAACTTTCTGGGCTCACCCTCATAGTCAAAAGCATACAACAAAAGCAAGAGAGTCTTCGCATAACATAATATCAAAAGATATTGTCCTCGGAGTTGAGGACTCACCAAACTTGCTTCGAAGATAGTACTAGCCACGTGGAGGAGGAAGATGATCAAGTGGAGCGTTGGTTCCTACATGGTAACATTATGTAGGCATAGAGTATACGTTAGTATGTTTAAATGTACTAAGTGTGTGGGATGAAATGCAATAAGAGCTAAGTAACATAATTGAAATGCATAATTAGGCAATGAATGAACATAATAGCAATATGGAATGCATGAATGATGCTTGAATTAAATCATGCTTATATAGAACATATTACATGTGTAGGAAGAGGCCATCATTATAGACCTAGGAAACTAGAACTCGAATTCCAAGGCCTACCACCCCAAGGGAGGTGATTGAGGTACATAATACCCAATATGGTAGTAGGGGCCTACCATCATGCAGACATACATTCCTTTCATCATCATAAAGTCACTTAACTCATATGCCATGCATTAGACCTTCAATATGTCAAGATTCCATAACCAGTTAATTTATCAAATACTTGGCGGGTGTGTAATGCTAGTACAAAATCATGTAATTCAAGAGGGAAATCATGCTAGAAAAATCAATGTAAAACAACCCACCAACACTTGGTAATACACTAATGCATGATACATTAAAATTCCTCATCAAATCATGTAATAGATCATAGATTCATAGCTCAAAACATGCTTAAACAGTCACATTTTTATGAAACTCCAACAAGTTTATAATCAACTTTCATAGAAAGAGATACCCATAGATAATCTAACTTGAAACATGCATCCAAATGGTTAAAACACACATACCTTAACTTTGGAGATTTCCTTGATAAAGATTTGATTGAAAACTTGAAGCTTGAATGAAATCCTTGAGATTCGGAATGAGATTGGGACACTTGAATTTGGGTGAAATATTTGTCTAAGTGTTAGAGAGGGTTTTGGGGAATGTCTTGGATGATATGGGGTTGAATAATGACTAAGTATAGGTGTTTTTACGCATAGGAATTCTAAGACCCAAGACCCTAAAGCCTTAGGACAAAAGAAGAAAAACTGGCAGCTAAATATGCTGCTCCGTAAGGGCTCTACGAGCGAATAGGTTCTGGAAATCAAATTTTGGCAAAATATGTTTTCTGCTACGGGTCCTCTAAAATCTGGGTTATACCCATCTCCCACTCAATATTGCCCCTTGATCAAGAATATAAAGTCAGATTTTTGATATCACGCATGGATTTTGAGATATATGGAAATTACGAATATAGGCATTTTCGAGGCACATTTTCGGACATTTATTTTGGGGTGTTTCAATATCTCCCCTTTGGGAACATTCATCCCTGAATGTCAAAGAAGCATATATAAGAAGAGTAATCATAAAGGAATAAGCCCCAATAAGACTGTAACAATGCACTTAAACATCATCTCAAAAATCTCAACATAAATGTCAAAATCACCATGAACTTGTCAATTTAAACATGAATGTATGCAAATGACATGAGAGCTGAAACTTAAGACTTAAAATCCCAT
The DNA here is from genome assembly GCA_000787875.1 of Solanum virginianum. Taxonomy (NCBI): domain Eukaryota; kingdom Viridiplantae; phylum Streptophyta; class Magnoliopsida; order Solanales; family Solanaceae; genus Solanum; species Solanum virginianum. The sequence continues at coordinate 44,941 of DF357517.1, forward strand.
AGGGGACTTGGATTAGTACCTTAGGCGTGAGTAGAATGGAAGAGATAGGGATATCACTTTTGCATGTCCGCCTCGTGTTCCCATGTAGCACTTTCAACTTGTTGATTCCTCCGAATGACATTAATGGAAGTTACATCCTTGTTCCTCAACCTCGTCACTTGTCTATCCAAAATTTGTACCAGAACCTCTTCATAAGTCAAGTTCTCTTCAACAACACCCACAACACCCAATGGTATAATAGCATTTGGGTCACCCACACACTTCCTCAACATAGATACATGGAAGACCGGATGAACCATATACATTTTACTAGGCAACTCAAACTCATAGGCTACCTTACGAACCCTCTTCAACACCCTATCAGGACCAACAAATCTTGGACTTAATTTACCCTTTTAACTGAAATGAACACCACCCTTCATGGGTGATACCTTCAAATGGACCCAATCATCAACCTTAAATTCAAGATCCCTTCTCTTCACATTGGCATAGGACTTTTGCCTACTTTGGGTTGTTCTCAACCTCTCTCTTATCAACCTCACTTTATCCAAGGCCTCCATAACCAAATCTGGACCCAACAAAGTCATCTCCCCCACTTCAAATCACCCAACTGGGGATCTATAGCATACCATAAAGAGCCTCAAAAGGAGCCATACCAATGCTTGCATAGTAGGTATTATTATAAGCAAACTCAATTAGGGGTTATACTAACTCCCAACTATCCTTAAACTCCAAAACATAAGCTCTAAGCATATCCTCAAGATTTCAGATAGTTCTTTCAGCTTGGCCATCTGTTTGAGGGTGAAAGGTTATACTAAGCTTAACCTCGGTACTAAGACCTCTTTGGAAGGATCTCCAAAAGTGTGAAATGAATTGAGCACCATAATCTAAAATGATAGACAAAGGTACCCCGTGCAATCCAACCAACTCATGGATGTACAATCTAGCATAATCTTCAGCACCATATGTAGTCTTAACCAGTAGGAAATGAGCTGACTTTGTCATTCTATCAACCACAACCCAAATAGAATCAAAACGCTTTCTATTCTTAGGAAACCCAACCACAAAATCCATATTGATTTCCTCCCACTTCCAAGTAGGAATCTCTATATCTTGGGCTAGGACACCCATTCTTTGATGCTCAGCTTTCATTTGTTGGCAATCATGGCAACCAGAAACAAACTTAGCAATGTCCCTCTTTATACCTTCCTACCAATCTATTTACCTCAAATCTCTAAACATCTTTATAGAACTGGGGTGAATAGAATAGGAAGAATTATGAGCCTCATCTAAAACCAACCTACTCAAGTCATCCACCTTAGAACTATGGAACTCTGGCGAGTTCATCCTAGTAAAGTCTCTCACCTTTGAAGCCGGTGTAGAAGCATGAGGAGCTTGGTCCCCTTGGTTGATTTGATTAGTCACAACATGACCTAACATGGTAAGAGCATCCCACAATTCTTCATGAACCACTTCTTCATTTTGAGGAGCTTAAGGAGTGGGAGAAGTCGGTTGCTCCATGGGTGTACGAGCTCTTATTCCACTTGGAATTGACATAATATAGAATAGCAAAGAACATTCATTAGAGGAAAACCATTCCTTAACTTCTATAGCATGACATAGACCATGAAAAAGGGAAACATTTCCTAAAATGCCTCGTATCCTCTCATTCATAGTTGTGACGTGCTTCACAACCATGAATAAGATTCCAATCGATGTGGTGTGTTGGATTCTGAGGACCATTAACAACCTAGTGCTCTGATACCAAGTTTTTCATGACCCAAGCTAGGGCCTAGATATGACACGGCGAATGGGGATCCCGAAGGGACCCCAAACAAGCCCCTTAGCATATCATACGCATATCCTTGGTTGTGGAAGCAATTAAACAACAATAAGAGAGTCAAACTAGTGATAAAGAGACTAAGGGAAATCTTTGATATCATAAAAACATAAAGAGTCAAGCTCATAACATAGATACATCATACTATTCCAACAACACCTCTAGACTTAGAATGGAGCGGGGGCCAAGACACTTTCCTGGCTCACCCTTATAATGTCAAATACCAACATAAAGAAGTTTTAGAAGTAACAAGAGAAAGTAGATAGTGTCCTTGAACTTGAGGACTGACCAAGCTTATCTACAAGTTGTCGAAGGAGCTTCGGTTCCTAAATGGTAACATCATGTAGGTATAGAGTATGTGTTAGTGCATTTGAATGTACTTAGTATGTAAGATGCAATGCAACAAGAGATAAGCAACATAATCAAAATGCATAATTATAAGCAATGGATGGCATAATAACAATATGGCATGTATGATCAATGCTTAAAGTAAAACATGCTTTGCAAATCATTTATCTTACATAGAACATAATATATAAATGTGGAAAGAGGCCTCAACAGACTTAGAATAAGACCAAGTAAGCTACAACTTGGAATCACAATGATTATCCCTTACCGGTAAAGAGGTAGTCTACTTGCCAAGGTAAACCATACTTCAAACTTATGGGAACATGAACCAATTTCATAAGAAGTAATCTTCCTTATGGGAACATGATCCAATTTCGAAAAGGATTTCATTAAGAACTTTACCTTATGGGGACACGACCCAATTTCGGGAGGAACCTCAAGAGAAAGTGTACTAAATGGATCCATTAGTAAAACAAGGGTAAAACCTCATCCTATGGTGGCACATAGTTCATGAAAAGATAGCACTCCCTCAATCTATCGGTGCTAAATTTGATCCCATAGAATATATAAAATAATCATAGCTTTAATAATTCGTAAGAAATATAGAAATGTGACACAAGTAGCTCTAAAACATCTTTGACCTCTAATGGTGAGCCTAACTTCAAAAAAAGATTAGATCATCATTAACATTACCCTTGCATTAACATCAATATCAAAGGCTCACAAGAGGTAAAATCTTTAAAAAAGGGCTTAATCTGGCTTTACAACATCATCAACATTTTAATGAATTAAATACATCTTTAGAAAGCCCAAAATCATCATAAGTCACTTGATACATAAATTAACCAATAGATCATCAAAACTTTAAGAATCCTTGAAAAGGCATTTTATCAAACACTTGGCGGGCGTGTAAAGCTAGTACAAAATCATTGATTCAAGAGTGAAAACATCTAAGAAAATCAATATAAATCCACCCACCAACACTTGGTTACATCCTCGAACAAGATACATCAAAACTCCTCAACAAATTTCACAATAGATCTTAGATTTATAACTCAAAACATGCATAGTTGAACAATATTTCATAAAACCCCAATGTAGCTTATAATTATAATCCACAATAAGTAATACCATAAGTAAATCAAATTGAAACATGTATTTCATATGAAAATGAAGGTTAGGCACCATGGGTGAAAGGACCCAATGATTGAAACCCACATATTTCAAATTTAGAGATTCCTTTGATAAAGATTTGAATGAGAAATTGAAGCTTGAATGAATTTCTTGAGATCCGAAATGAGTTTGGAAACCTTGATTTTGGATGAAATATTTGTCTAAGTGTTAGAGAGGGTTTTGGGGAATATCTTGAATGATATGGGGTGGAAAAATGATTAAGTATAAGTGTTATTACGCATAAGAAGGCTTAGGCCGAAGGCCTTAGTCCTAAAACCCCAAGACCTTGTAACGAAATAAAGAAAACAATCAATAAAATGTACTAGTCCACACCCTAGCCGCGTCGCACCAGGGGCGCAGATCGATTCTATTTTTTTTGTAAATTTTGAAAATTAAATTTTGATACGATTTCTCTAAAATTGCGGTTATAACTATCTTCTAATAAATTTTGCCCCGTGAACACTAATATGAAGTCAGATTTTTGATATCACGCATAGAAATTGAGACATATATAAATTACAATTATGAGCATTTTAGGCATATTTTCAGGCACTTTTTGGGGTCGTTTCAGGTATGAGATATTTGGTTGAGTCTTAAAGAGGTTATTGTGAGCATTTTGAGTGATATAGAGTTGAAAAATTGATAAGTATGGGTGTTTTCACACATAAGGGGGCATAAGGCTATGACCCTAATGCCCTTGATCGACACAAAAAAATTTAAAAAATTTGTACTGGTCTGCATTGCGGACCCAAAATGAAGACAAAATATCCCCCGGCAAGTCGCGGCCCGGGTGTGGATGTTCTCTAGAAATTAGAAATTCGTCAAATTTATTTTTCGCTACGTGTCCTCTAAAATCTGGGTTATATCCTTTTCCCACTCAATTTTGCCCCCTGATCGAGAATATGAAGTCAAATGTTTTATATCACGAATGAATTTGAGATATATGAAAATTACAATTATGGGCATTCCAAAGAACATTTTTGGGGTATTTCATAAATCAATGTATCATCATTAGAAACCACCATAAACATATCAAGGTACGGTTAAGACCCTATTCATGAGATTCATAAACATAACCAGGGCATTAGTCAGGCAAAAGATGTTACCATAAATTTACAATATCAGGAAGGATATCAAGAACTCATTGACAACTGGAACAGACTCAATAGGGATGACTTTAGACTCAATATCCCTAACCTTTATGAGATGGTAAATGCAACCCTTAGTGATCAATTTGGGCCTTAAGACAAGAAATAAATTGTAGCACCCCACATCTTACATGTACTATTCCTATGCAAATGGAACATGATATGGCTTGGTCAAATGAGCACCCATTTTCAAATGTGCTTCAACTTCAGCTTAGTGGGCTTTGTGTATGTCTAACGCTTTAGACGAGTGAATGTATATAAGTTTTATGTTAAATTGAGAAGATCGATGCCTTAAACAAAGTGAAAGAAAAATGAGGTGTAGGCTTAGGAAGCTAACAGGTGAGTTACCTACGTGCTTAGCTTAAATAGGCTAGATAGACAGAGACGAGACTCGACATCAAATCTATCCAAGATTGATAATAAATAAAGTACGTGTTAAGGGTGTAACTTTTTAACTCGTGTTTTCTCATCATAAATGGACAATATTTATAGCCCAAGGTGAATAATAAAAGGGCCCAAGTACATCACAACTCACTTGATGATTTGGGCCCAAACCACGTAAAGAGAAAGAGGAAAAGTGGGCAGCCAAGGCCCAAGTGAAAGGGCCAAGCTACTGCATCACCACCTTGCTAAAATGTGGTCAAAATCTCAAGAGAATATCGGCCAAGAATGTCCCTTCAAAAGGAGTTACAAACAAGCCACTTCAAATCATTTAACATAGACAAAAAATCAGCTTTCCTAAGTTTTCTCTCTACTCTTTCTTGACATTACAAAGAAGCCACAAGAGACTTCTAGGGTTCCTAAAGAGGCCCTCAACCTTGAATGTGAAGGTAAGTGAAGATACTTATGTATTTATTATGGTTTCTTTATGAAAAAGAAGAGACTAGGCTTGTTATACTTGTGCTAGAATTTCGTAAAGCATGTGTTCCAAAGATTGTTGTGCACTTTTCTTGTTTATTTGGGAGCTTTACTCTTCTTGATTTGATTGATTATGAAGGGTGGTTGTTGTTATTAATTATTTTTAGTCCTATAATGATGTAAAAAGGTTGGTTCACTATTGTTTTCTACGTAAATAATCGAGTTTTAGTGTATTATCCTAAATGTGTTGTTAGTAGAAATTACGGGCTGATTAATTGAGGACTATTGTCTCATTTCCTACTATTTTTAGAATTGTTTTTATACTATTTTAGTACTATTTTTATGTGTAAGTATGATGGGAATGGTTTTGTTAAAGTTTGAACAAAGTTGGGGCCATTGACGTCGAAATGTAGTGAAATGGCACAATGCTATGCTACCAACTTGTGTGTCACATAGAATTGTTCTATGTTGTGCTTTGTGAGTTGTTGTAAGACTGATATGGGACTCAAACAAGATGGACATGACATATATATGAGAGTATGTGTTAGAAAATAGGATTAGTGATGGAAAGATAGAAAGAATACTCTTGCGTTGCTGATTACAAGCTTGCTGTCCACGTGTTACTTTTTATAAGATTTGATTGCCAAGATATATTTATTAGGCGCTAATACTAATGTTATCACCTACTCAATCATAGATAACTATTTGGGGGAAAAAAGAGGTTACTTCAAGGTAATAACGAGGTCGTACAAAGAGGTATGTAAGGCTACTTAAATTCGTATTATTTGGCATGAAACCTAGATCCTTCCTTGGCACATAAAGGCATTTACCAACTTCAACATGACAAATAAATGTGTCTTTACTCTTTCACATATTCATATGCTCCCATAGATGGTCATTTTCAAATCTGCATACATACTTGGATACCAAGATACATGGGGTTCTTTTTGCTAAATAAGGTTCATTAGTTGTTTCATCTTCTACGCATTTATTATTTGTATAACCTACTCTTTTCATTATGGTATTGTCCTGTATAGTTCTTTACATGTCATATGTTATATCTATGGTCCTATAGCTCTAATAGTATGACCACCCAAAAGAATCATCTCAAAAGTAATCGAAAGATAAGTAAGTTTCTTATTGATGGGTGGTAGCCCAGGGGTAGAAGTATCACCTAGCATGGGTCGATCCCATTACGGGGGTATCCCGTTTACACGAGTGCACAGTTGTATTTGAGTTCTTGTTTTATGTATAGTACTTCCTGCCTTATATATTCAGTATATTATCTCGTACTAATGTCCCTTATAAGGAACCTGCCTTTCATGTTATATGTACGGGCACTAGTAGATCTCCCCTGTTGGTGTACAAGATATCCAGTTGATGCTACTGAGCTCCAGTTTTCTTCGAGGCTTTATGTGTCTAGAGCTTATACTTTTGTATTATACAGTTAGTCATGAGACGGGGCCTATCACAACCCTTATCAAATGTTATTCCTTATCTAGAGGGTTTGTAGACAATGTAAAGTGTGGTCATATCTCGTGCTTTAGACATTGTGGCTCTAACGGCCTAGTCATATATTATTATCATTTACTTTCTTGAATCCATGCTAAATATAGAAACGCCTTATAATGTTCATAGAATATGCATGGTTATATGTTAGTTCTCCCTAGCCTATAATATGCATGGTTATATGTTAGTTCTCCACAGCCTTATCGGCAATAGGTGCCAGTGCGCCTTAATCGGACTTTGAGGCATGACAAAAGAATGGGTCATCCTAGGGAGTTTACAAAGTTGTGTCTATGTAGAATCTTGTTTATGGATGCGTTATGCACCATTTTTATAAGCAGGAGGCTATGTGGCATGTAGGAGTTGCCACTTTCCTTTCATTCTTTAGATCATGCCATAGAGCCAAGTGTTGTAGGTGGATTGTGTAGGACCTCTAAATTGTTTTATACAACAAGTATGCTAGAAACCAGGAAAAATAAAGGTAAAAGCAAGAAAGTGGAAGTGATAGTTGGTATACCCAGTCAGGTGAGACAACGAAATGAGGCTCAAGATGAGTCTCTGTCATTGACATCTCCAACTCCTCTAGCTCCTGATGAACTAGGAAGTAGTGAAATTCCCCAGAACCACCTACTGATGCCATCATACAGGATCTGAGAAATACAGTTCAATTATTGAGTTGTGCAGTTTTTGGCCAAGGTCAAAGGCAAGAAGGCCCAATTATAGGTCCAGGTAGTGCGAATAGGGCCGCTAGCACGGGGGATATGTGACTTTCTCAATTTGGATGCTCCATCCTTCATCGGGTTAGATCCTAATGAGGATCCACAAGACTTTACCACCGGTTCAGGTACAAGATACTATCATTACAACCAGATTCAACACACTTTGGATCTTATGCATGTGATTGGTATAGAAGATGCTGAGCTAGCAACATATAGATTGAAGGGTGTGACTATATTGTGGTATGAAGCTTGGAAGCAATCTAATGATATAGATGCACCTCCAACTACCTGGAAGGAGTTCAAAGAGGCATTTCTTGACCACTACTTGCCATTAGAGATCTGGGAGGCCTATATAGATCAGTTCTTGAAACTCCATCAAGTGAATATGAGTGTGAGGGAATATAGCCTTCAATTTAATTCCCTGGCCAGGTATGCTCCTAATGTTGTTGCTACTATGGAAAATAGAGTTCATCGATATATGGATAGATTAGATTCATACCTATTTAGAGACTATACCATTGTTTCCTTGAATAAAGATATATATATAGTTAGGATGCAAGCTTTTCACAGAAACTAGATGATCAGAGGTAAAGAAGAAGGACACAAGAGTTAGAAAGGGGGCAGTCCAAGAGGACCAGATCTATGGGGTAGTATATGCCACCCCAAGGTGATCTTAGGCCTCAGTTTTATAATAGACTTCCTAGGCCATCATCCTCCTACTCTATAACTAGTGCTCCACCACAACTCTAAGGCTCTAGAAGTAATCAATTTGGTCAAAAAAGTGACAGATAAGTTGCACGGACCATAGGATATTCGGCAAGCCAGCAAATGACTCCTAGGAAGCCTTGGAAATAAAGTGGGAGAAGTAATTTAGTTACATGTCATGTTGGAACATCTGCTTGTTATTGGTGTGGTATGTCAGGCCATATGATGAAAGATTGCCCGAGAAAATACATAGGTGATATAACACAACCTACTGGGTTAGCTGTTGCGTCTTTATCATCAGTTCCTCTATTACGTAGGGTTAGCAAGTACCTGCAGGTCATGGTAGAGGTGTTAGAGGGGCAACTAGTTCAAGTGGAGCTCAGAATCGCACTTATGCTCTGGGGAGTTGGTAAAATTTGGAAGCTTCACCTGATGTGGTCACAGGTACATTGTTCGTCTTTTCAAATAATGTATATGCATTAATTGACCCTAGTTCTACATTATCATACATCACTCCACTAGTTATGGGGAAACTTAATAGAACACCCAAATTATTGAACAAACCATTTGAAGTGTCTACTCCAACCGGTGAATCTATCATAACAAGAAAGGTTTATTATGACTGTGTAGTAATTGTTTGTGACCGTGACACATTGGCTGACCTTATTTAGCTAGAATTGGTGGAATTTGATATTATAATGGGTACAGATTTGTTAGCTTCTTGCTATGCCACCATGGATTACCGAGCTAAGAGAGTGTACTTTCACTTTCCAAATGAGGCAGTTCTTAAATAGGAAAGCAATATTGAGGCACCAAAGGGTAAGTTTATCTCTTATTTTAAGGCAATAAAGATGATATCCAAGAGATATATATGTCATCTAGTTAGATTGAGGGATATAGAGGCTGAATCACCAACTTTTGAATCAGTTCCAGTAGTTAATGAATTTGTTGATGTGTTCCCTGAAGATCTTCCAGGTTTACCACCAGAATGATAAGTAGATTTTGGTATTGACTTACTTCCAGGCACTCAACCTATTTCCATCCATCCATATAGAATGGCCCTGGCAAAATAACGTGAATTAAAGGAGCAGTTAAAAGGCTTATTGGAGAAGGGTTTTATAAGACCTAATTTGTCCCATTGTGGTGCACTTGTGTTATTAGTTTGTAAAAAGTATGGCACCTTGATAATGTCTATTGACTACCTACAATTGAATAGATTGACAATTAAGAACAAATAACCCCTCCCTAGGATTGATGATTTATTTGATGCTTTTCAAAAATAGATTTGCATCGGGTTATCACCAAGTGAGGGTGAAGAAGAATGATATAGCCAAGATAACTTTCAGGACACACTATGGTCACTTTGAATTTTTTGTTATGTCATTTGGGCTAACAAATGCACTAGAAGTTTTTATAAATTTAATGAACAGGGTATTCAAGCCATTCATGGATGTACTCATGATAGTATTTATGGATGATATTTTGGTGTATCCAAGATTAGAAGAGGACCATGCAAATCACTTACGACAAGTATTACAGGTTCTTTGTGATCTGCAGTTGTATCCCAAGTTTTCTAAATGTGAATTTCGGTTCAAATTAGTGGCATGCTTGGGTCATATTGTATTCGATGAAGAAATAAAGGTTGATTCACAAAAGATAGAGGCTGTGCAAGATTGGACAATGCCAATAACACCAACGGAAGTTTGAAGCTTCCTAGGGTTGGCTGGTTATTACAGAAGGTTTGTTAAGGGTTTTTCTTCAATTTTTGCACCTCTAACAAAATTGAAACACAAGGCAACCAGGTTCTAATAAGCGATGCATGCGAAAGGAGCTTCTAAGAGCTAAAAAAATAAGCTAACTTCTGCACCTATGCTAGTACTTTTGGAATACACTAAGGGGTATGCAGTGTATTGCGATGGTTCAGGAGTTGGCTTAGGGTGTGTAGTGACATAGCATGGTAGGGTAATAGCTTATGCCTTTAGACAACTACAACCACATGAGAAAAACTACCCAACACATAACCTTGAACTAGCAGTGGTTGTGTTTGCTTTGAAAATATGGTGCCACTATTTTTATGGAGTTCACGTTGATATATATACCGATCATAAGAGTTTGCAGTACATCTTTAAGCAAAAAGACCTAATTTAAGACAGCAGAGATGGCTAGAGCTAATAAAGGATTATGATGTTGATATACTATACCATCTAGGGAAAGCAAATGTGGTAGCCGATGCTCTGAGTCATAAGGCAATCATGAATATTAGTGACCAGACCATGGGAAATCAAGGTATGGTAAGGATCTATGTCAACTAGCCAATTTAGAAGTTTGCTTTCTTGAAACTCCAAATGAAGGGGTTGTTATGTATAGCACCATGGAGTCTTCATTGGTAATGGAGGTGAAGGAAAAATAGTTCGAGGATCCTTTTCTAGGATGACTTAAGGGAAAGATAGGTCATAGTATGATAAAGGGCTTTAAACTTACACAAAATGGACTTCTTTGTTACCAAAATTGATTGTGTGCCTGATATTAATAGGCTAAGAAGGAGGATAATTGAAGACGCCCATCGTTTAAGATATTTTATCCATCTACGATCAACTAAGATGTATCATGACCTGAAGGGAATACTTTGGTGAGGAGGCATGAAAAAGGACCTTGCAGAATTTGTTGCACAATGTCCTAATTGCTAGCAAGTCAAAGTAGAGCACCAAAATCCTGGAGGTTATATGCAATGTATAGAGCTTCCAACATGGAAAAAGGATATGATTAAGATGGATTTTGTTATTGGGTTACCTCGCTCATTTCAAAGGTTTGACTCCATATGGATAATAGTTGATAGACTCACAAAGTCAGCATATTTTATACTGGTTATGAGTGATTATATAGCTGAAGAGTATGCAATGTTATACCTCAAAGAGATAGTTAGGCTACATGGGTCCCAATCTCTATTATATCTGATCGGAGAGCTCAATTCACCGCAAAGTTTTGGAAGTCCTTCCAAATGAGTTTAAGGACACAGGTGAATTTGAGTATAGCTTCCCACCCTCAATCAGACGGTCAAGCAAAATGCATTATTCAAATACTTAAAGATATGTTGCAAGCTTGTGCATTAGACTTCATGGGTAGTTGGGTGGATCATTTGACACTTATTGAATTTTCCTATAATTATAGCTACCATTCAAGCATTAAGATGGCATCTTATGAAGTTTTGTACAGAAGGAAATGTAGGTCGCCAATCGGATGATTCAAAGTGGGTGAAACCACCATGCTTAGGCCAGATCTAGTACAACAATCCATGGAAAAAGTTAGGGTAACACAACAATGGCAAGACATAGCCCAGAGTCATCACAAATCATATGCGGATGCTAGGAGGAGAGGACTACAATTTTCAGTAGGGGATTGGGTATTCTTAAAGGTGTCTCCAATAAAAGGTGTTATAAGATTTAGTAAAAAAGAAAAATTGAGCCACATTACATAGGGCTATATAAAATTATTAACTAGTTCGGGTAGGTTGTATATGAACAAGAGCTACCCAAAGAACTTCCAATGGTACATCCTGTTTTTCATGTCTCGATGCTTCGAAATTGCATAGGTGACCCATCTTGTATCACTCCTATCAAAGATATGAAGGTCATAACAGATCTCACCTATGAAGAGGTACCTATTACTATTCTAGATCATCAAGATAAGAAGTTAAGAAATAAAGAAATAGCTTCAGTAAAGGTACTTTGGAGGAACCAGCAAGCAAAAGAGATAACATGGGAGGCTGAGGATGCGATGAGATCTAAGTACCCTTATTTATTTGAAGATAAAGAGGAAGTCCAACATGCAGATTTGGGGAATTAATAAGTATGTGTGTTTGAACACTTGTTGTGTTATCAAAAGTTTGTTCAAGTAAAGGTTTAAACTTGGTTAAGCAATCCAATTATAATCATATTTGAGGACGAATGTTCCTAAGGGGGTGAGGATGTAACACCCCATATCTTACATGTACTATTCTTATGCAAATGGAACATGATATGGCTTTGTCAAATCACCACCTGTTTTCAAAAGTGCTTGAACTTCAGCTTAAAGGGCTATGTGTACGTCTAACGGTTAAGATGAGTGAGTTTATATAAGTTTTAAGTCAAATTGAGAAGATAATAGCCTTAAACAAAGTGAAAGAAATGAGGTGCTTGTAGGACTTAGGAAGCTAGTAGGTGATTCACCTACGTGCCTAGCTTCAATAGGTTAGTGTTAGAACTCATATTTCATGCATTGGAACAATTAGGAGAATTTGGGACCAAAATTGGAATTTATTTGGAGTTACGTGCTTAGCTTAAATAGGCTAGATAGATGGAGAAGAGGCTTGACACCAAATCTGTCCAATTTTGATAATAAATAAAGTCTGTGTTAAGGGTGTAACTTTAGCCTATGTTTTAGCATCATAAATGGATAATATTTACAGCCCAAGGTGAATAATAAAAGGGCCCAAGTACATCACAACTCACTTGATGACATGCGCCCAAACTAAGTAAGGAGAAAGAGGAAAAGTGGGCAGTCAATGCCAGCTAATAAAGGATTATGATGTTGATATACTATACCATCTAGGGAAAGCAAATGTGGTAGCCGATGCTCTGAGTCATAAGGCAATCATGAATATTACAATGCCCAACAAATTAAGACCCACTTAGGCCCAAGTGAAAGGTCCAAGCTGCTGCATCACCACCTAACTAAAATATGGTCACAATCTCAGGAAAAAGTCGGCCAAGAATGTCCCTTTAAAAGGGGTTACAAACTAGCCACTTCAAGTCATTTAATATAGACATAAAATAAGCGTTCCCAAGTTTTATTTCTACTCTTTCTTGACTTTACAAAGTAGCCACAAGAGACTTCTAGGGTTCCTAAAGAGGCCCTCAACCTTGAAGGTGAATATAAGTGAAGATAATTATGTATTTAGTATAGTGTCTTCATAAAAAACAAGAGACTAGGCTGGTTATACTTATGCTAAAATTTTTGACATCATGTGTTCCAAAGATTATTATACACTTTTTTTGTTTATTTGGGAGCTTTACTCTTCTAGATTGGATTCATTATAAAGTGAGGTTGTTATTCTTAATGATTTTTAGTTCGGTAATAATGTAGAAAGGTTGCGGTTCTATTTTTTTCTATGTAAACAATCAAGTTTAGTGTGCTATCCTAAATGTGTTGTTACTAGAAATTGCAGGTTGATCGATTATGGACTATTGACTCATATCCTCCATCTATTTTAAGAACTATTTTTAGATTTTTCTAGGACTATCTTATGTGTAAATATAGTGGGAATGGTTTGGTTAAAGTTTGAACAGGTTTGGGGTCATTGACGTCGAAATGTAGCGAAAAGGCTCAATGTTATGCTGCCTACTTATGTGTTGCATAGAATTGATATGTGTTGTGCTTTATGGGTTTTTGTATGACTGCTATGGGACTAAAACCAGCTGGTCATGACATATATATGAGAGTGTGTGTTAGAAAATAGGATTAGAGATGGAATGGTTGAAAGAATACTCTTGCATTGATGATTACAAGCTTGTTGTCCATGTGTTATTTTTTATGAAATTCGATTGCCAAGATGTATTTATTAGCCGCTAATACTAATTTTATCACCTACTCTATTGTAGATACATATTTGGAGGAAACGAAGGTTACTTCAAGGTAATAATGAGGTCATACCATGAGGTATGTAAGGGTATGTAATTTTGTATTATTTGGCATGAAGCTTAGGTCTTTTCTTACCAACTCCGACATGACTAATAAATATGTCTTCACCCTTTCACACGATCATATTATCCCATACATGGTTATTTTCAAAATAGCATACATACTTGGATACAAAGATATATGGGTTCTTGTTGCTAATTATTTGTGTAACCTACTCGTTTCATTGTGGTATTATCCTATATAGTTCTTTACATGTCATATTCTATCTCTGTGTTCCTACAGGTCCAATATTATGACCACCCAAAACAATCATCTCAAAAGTAATTGAAAGATAAAGTAAGTTCCTTATTGATGGGTAGTAGCCCAGGGGTAGAAGAATCACCTAGCATGAGTCAATCCGATTATGGGGGGTATCCCAGGGCTGAAAGGAAAGCCTAGCATGGGTCAATCACGATATTGATTTACCACAGATCAGCTAGTCATTTGCGTTACATGTTGTCCATGTATTATATAGTAAAGAAAGGTAAAGTAATAAAAAGGAAATAAAGTACATTACTCCACAATATGACTAAAGGTGGTCTCTTATCCTTACACCAGTTCATGGTTTCATTTGAGTTCTTATTTCATGTACAATACTTCCTGCCTTACATATTTAGTACATTATCTCGTACTGGCATCCCTTACATGGTACTTGCATTTTATGTTGCAGGTAAAGGTACTAGTAGATCTCCCCAGTAGGAGTACAGCATATCCAGCTGCTGCTACTAAGTTCTAGGTTGCTTCGGGACTTTGTGTGTCTAGAGCTTATACTTTTGTATTGTACAGTTAGTCATGAGGCAGGGCCTATCCCAACACTTATCAAATTTTTTTCCTTATCTAGAGGCTTTATTGATAATGTAAAGTAAAGTGTGGTATGTCTCGTACTTTAGACATTATGGCTCCAACGGCCTAGTCATATGCATTTTCTGTTGGCTTGTTATTATCGTTTACTTTCTTAAATGCATGTTGAATATCGAAACCCCTTGTAATGTTCATATAATATGCATGGTTATATGTTGGTTCTCCCGAGCCTTATCGACAATGGGTGTCAATCCGCCTTAATGGGACTTTGGGGCATGACATGAATCTACCCTAACTACCACTTCGCAACTTTCCCACTAGAGTACGAACTCATTAAGGAATTGGAATCTAACTTTAGGGCTCTACAATCAATGGAAGCATGATATGCATGTAACCAATCCACCCCAAGATCTCAAATCCCACCATGCCAAGTTAAAAAAATCACAAGATAAGACTTTATGCAATAAGGATATGGAACAACCCCCATAGACTTTCCTAGCAACAATAGACTCATCAATGGGGGTAGACACCAAAAGGGTCACATAACAATTCGAGACATATGAAGCCTATTAGCAATAAGAATAATAATGAAGGAAATAGTAATACCTGGATCTATCAATGCGTACATATCAAAATCAAAAACCTTTAACATACTGGTAACAACATCGGGTACCTCATCCCCTCCTTGCCTCCCTTGAAGGGCATAGAACCAATTATGTCGTGGAGCACCCCCTTGTTGGCCACCTTGAGCCCCTTGATCATTATGACCACCTTGTTCTTGAGGTCAACAACCTTTTACCCTTTTTCGAGCATAAGGACAATCAACAGGATTGTGACTCACTTCACCACAACCATAACAAACATTGGTTTTCCTCAAGCATGGACCACCATGGTTCCTCCCACACCTTTGACATTTTGGGTTAGTCCTCCCACCATAGCCATCTTGATTCTTTAGGTTAGATACCCCATCAATAGCTAATCTCTTGTTTGGAGCATTGGAGGACTCTTAACCTTGGAAGCCACTATCAAATTGAGCCCTCTTGGACTCCTCACTTCCCCTCTTTCTAAGCTTCTCCCCCTCAAGTTGTTCGGCATATGTTATGAGCCAGGACAAGTCCATATCACTTACAAACATTGTAGTACAACACTCTTCATTTACCAATCAGACTCCCTCGACACAAACTTGTTCATCCTTGATCTAGGTACGGTGACCAATTGAGAAGCATACTTAGAGAGCTTGTTAAACTTGAGGACGTACTCTCTAATACTCATAGAACCTTGCTTAAGATTCATGAACTTCATCATTTTAGCCCCTCTCAACTCCATAAGGAAAAACTGGTTAAGAAAGGCAGCTTTGAACTCCTCCCAAGGAATAGCATCATGATTTCCCCTCTCCACCGTCCATTGCACAAACCAAATTTGAGCCACACCTTTTAGTTGGTAGGCCGCTAGATTCGCCTTCTTCTCCGAATTTACACCCATGATGGATAGTACCTTCTACACTTCATCTATGAATTCTTGGGGATCTTTCTCCGCCTTGGACCCATGAAACTCTAGACGGTTCATCATAGTGAAGTCCCTCACTCTTGAGGCCAGAGTATGAATATGAGGGGCTTGGGCCCCTTTATTCAATTGGTTGGTCATAGCATGGGCTAACATTATGATGCCATGCCAGAATTCGACTTGAGTAGCCTCTTCTCCTTGAGGGGCTTGGGGAGCCGGATAAGTCAGTTTCCCCCATGGATGGACAACCCCTTCTTTGTTTTCCTCTTTGTAGTAGCATGATCTAGAAGAGCAAAGAGCATTCATTAAGGGGAAAAAAGCCTTATCTTAAATCTAAAGCACGATATAGACCACGAAGAAGTGAAACATTACCTAAAACACCTCATAGCCTCCCATTCATAATTGTGGCGCGCTTCTTATCTAGGAATAGGACTCTAATCGATGTTGTTTGTTGGATTACAAGGACCATTAACAACCTAGTGCTATGATACCAAGTTTGTCATGACCCAAGCCTAAGGCGTAGACATGACACGGCAAATGTGGAACCCGAAGGGACCCCAAACAAGCCTCTTAGCATATCATTCACATATCCTTGGTCGCAGAAGCAAAATAAACATCACATGATATTAAAAAAAGGGAAGTGGTACAAAGGGAAAGTCTTGATATTCATGAAACATAAAAGAGTTAAGCTCATAGCACAAGTACATCATAATATCCAATAATACCTCTAACATAGAATGGAGCGGGGGCCAAGACACTGTACGGGATCACCCTCATAGTAATAAGTATTCAACATAAAGGAGTCTCAAAATAGCAAGAATAATATAGATAGTGTCCTCGGACTTAAGGACTCATAAAAGCTTATCTCCGTAGTACCGAACTAGCCATGTGGACAATGATTAAAAGGTACTCCGGTCCCTACATGGTAATATCATGTAGGCATGGAGTATACATTAGTATTTTTGAATGTACTAAGTATATGGGATGCAATGCAATAAAACATAAGCCAATATGGTCAAAATGCATAATCCTTGGCAATAGATAAGTATAATCTTAATATGGCATGTATGATCAATGCTTGAAGTAAAACATGCTTGTAAATCATTCAACATGTATAGTACATAATGCATGCATAGGAAGAGACCATAACCAATATAGACCGAGCGACTACCACTTGGAATCTGAGGCATGACACCCCCTCGAAAAGGTGATCGAGGCATGGCACCCCCTCGATAAGGTGACCAAGGCATGACACCCTCTCGGCAAGGTAAGTAAGGTGTGGTACCCCCTCAATAAGGTGATCGAGGCATGGCACCCCCTTGATAAGGTGATCGTGGCATGACACCCCCTCAACAAGGTTTGGCCTACTTAGCAAGGCAACGAAACATGATAACATGAGAGTAGATCATAATCATACATGAACCATTGCTTTAACATGAATGGCTCACAAGAGGTAAAATCTTGAAAATATGGCTTAACTTGATACTTGCATAATCATAGAAAATATCATGAATTCATAACATACTTGATAGCCCATATTCATCATGACCTTGAATTAGTGCTTAACTTGTACCTTATAGAATCATAGATAATTTTCCTGAATTCAATAGATACTTGAAAGCCCTTAATCATTATATAGTCACTTGACTTGTAAATAATGAAATATATCCTCAATAACTTGAGAATTCTTGACTTGACATTTTATCAAACACATGGTTGGTTTATGATACTTGATTAAAATTATGCAATTCAAGCGTGAAGTAAGATGAGTAAACTTAATCCAAATCCACCCACCCATATGTAGTAAAACCCTCATGTAGGGTACCTTGAAATCAATCATCAAGACTCAAAATAGATCATAGTTTCATAGCTCAAAACATGCATAGTCTCAATACACAAAGATCAACTCATAGTGTAAGCTTAAAATAGATACTCATGCATAATAAACAATACTTTGATAAACCCCCAACATAATTCATGCTCATATTCATAATAAGATGCACCCATAAGTAATACAACTCGAAAACCTGCAAATATTCATGAAAAGAGAAGGTTGGTCTCTATGAGTGAAAGGACCCAATGGATAAAACCTATATACCTCAAACTTGGGTTTTCTTTAGATAAGCTTGAAGGAAACTTAGAGCTTGAAGTGAATCCTTGAGTCCCAAAGTTAAGCTTAAAATGCTTGAATTTAGAATGAGATATTTGATTAAGTCTTGGAGGGGTTTTTTAGAGGGTCTTGAGTAATATAGAGTTGTAAAATGGCTAAGTATGGGAGATTTTATGTTTAAACGGGCATATGGGGCTATCACCCCAATGCCCTTGGACGGGATAAGAAAACAGGAGAAAATATTACCCCAATCTGCATCTAGTCCTCGATACAGACCAAACATGAATGACCAACTAACACTGGTCTGCGCCCCTGGCGCATCGTGGCTAGGGCGCAGACAAACCCTATCTCGCAAAAAATTAGTAAAAATTATTTTTCACTATGGGTCTTCTAAAATTCGGGTTATACCCATTCCCCACTACATGTTGCTCCCTGATTAAGAATATGAAGTTGGATTTTTGATATTATGCACAAATTTTGAGATGTATAGAAATTACTATTATGGGCATTCCGAAGCACATTTTTGGGGTGTTTCAAGTGGAAAAATGATCAGTATCATAACATAAATAAAAAATGCAACTTAATCATCATATTTATTAAATCATCAAACTTATGCTCTAATATCATTCAAAAACAGTTTCATGTTCATGTATGTATGCATACAACTTATTAAGAGACACGTATCTGTGAGAACTTTGGAAAAATAGATAATATTATGTACCTTAGGCTTGAATAGAAAGAAACAGGTAAGGGTATCATTTCATCATGTTCGCCTAGGACTCCCAAGTAGCACTTTCAAATTATTGGTTTTTCCATAGCACTTTAACAAATACAACCTCTTTTGTCACGACCCAAGCCTAGGGCCTAGACGTGACAAGGTGAATGGGGAACCCGAAGGAATCCCAAATAAGCCTCTTGATTTATCATTACACATCATTGTTTGAGGAAGCATATAAAAGACATAAAGAATAAGAATAGGGCCAAAGGGACTAAGGGGAAAGCTTGCATAACATCATAGTCAAGAAACAAAAAGTTAAAGCTCATATCATAGATACATAGCATATCCAACAAACCCCTCTATTACATAGATAAGAGCAGGGGCCAAGACAAAGTAACCGGGCTCACCCTCATAGTCAAAATAGAACATAAAGAAGAGTGTCTCAATACATACTAAGAGAAACATAAATAAACGTCCCCAAAATGGAGGACTCACCAACTAGCTTGAGTAGTACCCAACTAGCCACGTGGAGGAGGAGGATGATAAACATGGGCTTCGATTCTTACATGATGAAATCATGTAGTCAAGAGTATGCGTTAGTACTTTTGAATGTACTAAGTATGTAGGATACAATGCAACAAGAGATATCTAGATTTCCGAAGTACAAACCCCTTGGTAGGTTGATTGTGATCTCACCTATCACCCTGGTGTGTGAGGTACAAACCCCTCACTAGGTTGTTGACGATGCCGCCCCATCACCCCGGTT
>DF357517.1:64872-106898 GCA_000787875.1 Solanum virginianum
GCAAACCCCTTGGTAGGTTGATTGTGATCTCACCTATCACCCTGGTGTGTGAGGTACAAACCCCTCAAGTTGTTTGATGATGATCTCACCAATCACTCTGGTGTGTGAGGTGCAAACCCCTCAACTAGGTTAGTGGCAATCTCACCTACCACCCTAGTGTTTGAGGTACTAACCCCTGAAATAGGTTACCCAGGCTCTTAGTCCCCCCGGATTACACATGGTGTAATGCAACACTTTATATAGAATATATCATATGCACAAGCTCTTTCCATCATCATAACATCAATCATATCATATCTCATACTTTCTACCTTCAATTCCTCATGAAACTATAACTAGACATTTTATCAAAGACTTAGAGGGTGTGCAATGCTAGTGTAAAATCATACAATTCAAGAGTGAAATCATACTAGAAAAATCAGTGTAAAGCCATCAATAGATACTTGGTAACACCCTCAAACAATATAAAATAAGACCATTCATCAATCCTCACCATAGACCTTAGATTTATTGCTCCAAACATAGTAAAATAGTCAATTTTATATACGCAACATAGTTTGGGTGATTTTCATGATAGATAAGACCCATGAATAAATCAACTTCAAATCATGAAATTTTTAAGTAAAAAGAGCTTGGGTATCATGGGTGAATGGAACCCATGAAGGAAAGCCACATACATTAGCTTTGGAGAAACTCTTGGTGAAGATTGAAAATGGAGCCTTGAAGCTTGAAGGAAATCATTAGATCCGAAAGAGGTTTTGAGACTTAAATTTAGGAGTGAAAAATATGACTAAGTGTTTGATTAAGTATTAGGAAATGTTTAGAATGATATGGGGGTAAAATATGGCTAAATATAGGTATATACACGTTTGGGAACACTTAGGCCCAAGACTTAAAAGTCTTGGACCGAGTAAAAAATAGGCCAACTACTACTTTAAAAACAGGGTTGGCAAGTTATTGAACAAACAAGAACATCATGAGAGACTTGACAATCCAACTTTGACAAGCTAAGGAGCATCAATCGTCCACAAGCACTGGTATAGTCATATACTACCCAAGTAGTGCAAATGCCCTCACTGGAAAGAAGTCCCTCATACTCACTCAAAAGCATTTAGAATTCAGGGACTAAGGAAGCATTCTCACTCTCACAATTGAAATTCAATGCATACTGAATAACACCATAGGCGTGCCTCTCTACTCATCTTCTGGCTTGGTGATAGGGTGGAGTTGGATAACTTTAGGACTTATAGGCTTGTAACATTGGCTCAAAGGTCTTTGGTGCGGCATTTAGGGCAAGTTGTGACAAAAAGCTATCATTGAATCATGTTTTTCAACACTTTTTGCTTTCATAATCCAATCCTTTTTTCATTAATCCCTCCTTGATCACTTACTTTGAACTTTTCTCGAGTGCTTTCTTTCTCTTTTTTAGCTGTGCCCTAATTTCAAACTCATTTTTGCTGCTTTTTCTCAATTAAAGGCACAATTCTTCTTTTTCTTAACTTGGTTCATGCATTTTCATTTCTTGATTACCCAACTAACCACCTTATAAATTTTACTTTACCACAATAAGGGCCACCATCAACTTAAGTTTTTAGACTCAGGTGAAGTACACAATATCTATGCCTCAAACTAGGGCCACCAATTGCAGCCACCCTCAACTTAGGCCTTTGTCCTTAATCAAAGTTCACATGAGTCAACTACCCATGGTTCCCACAACCCCAAGTTGTGGGTGTTTACATACTCATGGCTAAAAAAACACACAAAAATGCACATAATAGACATAGTTGAGAGTTTCACCAATAAAAATGAAGAAGATAGGCACCACAAGTTGCAAACCCACAAGCTTGATTGATCAACAATGAGTACAAAGCAAAATTTGCAATCCCTAAAATGGGTTTCCCAAATAGAACAATAATTTGCTCTAAAAAATTTAAGAAACACTTCAAAATGTAATGGAGAAAATGTCTACTATTCGAACTCCCCCTCAAAACCCTAACTTAAACTATTTATAGTATTTACAAGACAACCCTAGGAATTATGAAGAAAAGATAGTTGGCATCTAATAAATTTCACAGTTACAACTCATAGGTTGGCCTACGAGTCGTAGTCGGGGTCTCGTATCAGGTTCTTGGCATCATGGACTGACTGGTATGACCCATATGTATGAATTTTTACTCAACCTACGACTCGTATGTTGGTCTCGTAGTCTTGGTCTTCTATTTTTTTTGTCCAACATTTTGGCTCTCTAATTCTTGCTATGAGTCTGCCTATACAAGTCGTAGTGTGTCTTATGCTTCATAGGCTGGGTAGTAGGGGTGACCTTCACTTAGCAGATTCCTGATTTTTGGTCTTTAATTCCAGCTATGACACAACCTGCGACTCGTAGGAGGGCTCGTATAGCCTATGCTTCAGCAAAATCTGTAACTTTTCTTCAAAATCATGCCAATATAACATTTTTACAAGATTAACACAAAAACACATTAAAACACTGAAGAGTCGCTTTAAGAACTCACAAAATCCCTTGTTTTAGACACCAAATATGTTATAATTTGACAGCACGTCACCGGTACAAAATGAGTCGATTTTGTCATCTTATTAATCAAAACCCAGAAAGAATCAAAACCTTTTCTAGTCTTGGGCAATCCAACCACACAATCCATATTTATCTCTTCCCACTTTCAAGTAGGAACCTCAATGCCATGGGTTATGCCACCCAGCCTTTGATGCTCAGCTTTGAGTTGTTTGACAAGTATGACACCCGAAAACGAAATTGGCAATGTCCCTCTTCATGCCTCCCCACCAATACACATCCCTCAAGGCTCTATACATTTTGGTGGAACCACGGCAGATAGAATAAGAAGAGTTATGGGCCTCATCAAGGATCTTTTCTATCAAACCATCAATACACGGTACACATAACCTACCTTAGTACCTAAAGGCACCATCTCCCCCTTGGGAGAAAACCTCCACTTTGCCCTCTTTCACCAAGGCCTTCAATTCTAATAAGGAGGGATCAAGGTCTTTTTTTCCATCACCTCATCAACCAAAGAAGACTTAGAACCATCAATAACAACAATATCACCACTACGAACCTCCTCAAATCTACCACCCAACCTAGCCAACCGATGCACTTCCCTAGCCATCTCCTTCCCACTACTATCTACATGAGCTAGGCTACTCATAGACACCATACTCAAGGCATTAGCCACCACATTTGCCTTACCCAGATGGTAATGCACACTCATATCATAGTCTTTAAGAAGTTCTAACCATCGTTTTTGCCTCAAGTTGAGATCTTTTTGAGTAAAGACATATTGGAGGCTCTTATGATCGGTGAACACATCAACATGCACCCCATACAAGTAGTAACGACAAATCATTAATACAAACACAATGGCAGCTAACACTAGATCATGGGTACGGTAGTTCCTTTTATATACCTTGAGTTGTCTAGAAGCATAAGCTATGACCTATCATTGAATCATGTTTTTCAACACTTTTTGCTTTCATAATCCAATCCTTTTTTCATTAATCCCTCCTTGATCACTTACTTTGAACTTTTCTCGAGTGCTTTCTTTCTCTTTTTTAGCTGTGCTATTTTACATCAATACACAACCCAAACCAACCCGAGAAGCATCACAATACACCGCAAATCCCTCAAGCCCATCTGGTAGTGACAAAATAGGACTGGACACAAGCTTATCTTTTAATGTTTGGAAGCTCTTCTCACACTCATCGGTCCACACAAACTTAACCTTCTTTTGAGTCAATTTTGTCATAAGGGAAGCAATGGAGGAGAAACTACTCAAAAACTTTCTATAATAACCCGCTAGGCCCAAGAAGCTCCTAATATTAGATGCGATCAATGGTCGAGGCTAATTTCTAATAACATTGGTCTTTCTAGGATCTACCTTAGTACCATCCCCCGACACCACATGACCCGAGAATGCGACCTCCTTCAACCCAAATTCACACTTTTCATATTTAGCATACAATTTCTCCTCTCTCAATTTTTGCAACACAACCCTCAGATCAGCCCTATGCTTCTCCTCACTATGAGAATATATCAAAATATTAATAATGAAGACCACAATAAAGAAATTGAGGTAGGGTTTGAAGACTCAATTCATTAGGTCCATAAAGATGGTCGGTGTATTAGTCAACCCCAAAGACATCAGAACAAACTCATAATGCCCATATCTAGTCTAGAAAGCCATTTTGGGAATATCACACTCCCTCACCTTCACTTGATGATATCCGAACCGAAGATCAATCTTAGAGAAATAGCTAGCCCCTTACAATTGGTCAAACAAGTTATCAATCCTTTAAAGAGGATACCTATTCTTGATGGTGACCCTATTGAGTTGCCGGTAGTCAATACACATCCTAAGGGACACATCCTTCTTTTTCACAAACAATATCAGAGCACCCCAAGGTGATTGGCTAGGTCTAATAAATCTCTTCTCCAACAAGTCTCTCAATTGTTCCTTCAACTCCTTCAAATCTGCCGGGCCTATATGGTAAGGGGGAATAGAAATAGGTTGAGTATCAGGGAGGAGGACTATGCCAAAGTCTATTTCCCTTTTAGGCAGAACACTAGGAAGGTCATTTGGGAAGACATCAAGAAAAATCAATAGAAGCATAGTAGGCATGCAACCAATCCATCCCAAGAATGACATCAAAATCAACCATGTCTAATTCAACAAGATAACAAGGCAACAATTTAACACCCCACAAACACTATAAATATTTGTACTATACATATGAGACATGATATGGACTTTCAAATTAGTGTTTATGCAAGATGCGAATAGGAAAACTTCTATAAACTCTTCTAGCAATAATAGATGCACCAATAGTAGTAGACACTTCATATGACTCATGCAATAACTCAGGGTCAACTTGGAACTTTTGGGCAACAAAGAGGGTGACAAAAGAAAGAGTGGCACCCGGATTAATCAAAGCATATACATCAAAGTCTAAGATTTTCAACATACCGGTAACAATGTGGGGAACATCACCAACCCCTTACCTCACAGGTAGAGCACAAAACCTATTGTTCCTTGTGGCACCACCTTGATGACCATCCCTACCCAATAGAACCGCATTTGCACCTCAGCCTTTGCCACAATTTCTTAGACAATCTACCTTTTTGTGACCAAGCTCCCCACATTCAAAGCATACATTAGAACCTTTCAAACATGGGCCATTATGACCCCCTCCATATTTAGGACACACATCAATAGGAGTCACACCACTAACATCTTGAGGCCTAGGGAGGTCATTGGCAAACCCCCTATTAGTAACATGAGAAGACCCTAGCATTGATGGAGCCATCCACCCCTTTGGAACTTACCCTCAAAACGTACCCTCTTGGCCTCATGACCTCTCCTCTTCCTCAATGTTTCTTTACTCACCAAGTCCAAGTCACTAATTAGCAAAGCAGACCAGCATTCTTCACTCACCAAGTCGGAGACCCCCATCACGAACTTATTCATCCTAGATTTAGGATCGGCCACCAAATGAGGAGCATACTTTAAAAGTTGATTGAACTTGAGGGTATAGTCCCTCACACTCATGGAACCTTGCTTTATATTCATAAACTTTACCAACATAGTTTCCCTAAGCTAAAGAGGGAAGAAACAATTAAGAAAAGCTAATTTGAACTCCTCCTAAAGCACCATATTACCAATTCCCTTCTCCTCCTTCCATTGGTCATACAATATTTGGGCTACCCTTTTGAGTTGGTGTAGTATGCCGCCAACTCTGCCTTTTTATTTGGTCGAACACCCATGATTTTTAAAATCTTGTAGACCTCTTCAATGAACTCTTGTAGATCTTTATCCACCATTGACCCATAAAACACCGGAGAATTCATCCTCATGAAGTCCCTTACCCTAGCTCATGGGGTAGTAGCATGAGGGGCTTAAGCCCCTTGATTAACTTGGTTGGCCATAACTTGGGCAAGCATAGCGAGAGCATCCTGGAGCTCACTATTGGTAGGTTGCTCCTTGAGAGTTCGGGCCCTTCTTCCTCAGGTGTTAGGCATGATTTAGCATAGCAAAGAATAATCGTTAGGGGGAAAAAACTTACCACAACTTTATAGCATGACTTAGAACATGAAGAAAGGAAACATTTCCTAAAATGCCTCATAGCCTCCTATTCATAGTCATGGTGCGCTTCACAACCATGAATAAGACTCTAATCTATGAGGTGTATTGGACTCTGAGAATCTATCAACCTAGTGCTCTGATACCATGTTTGTCATGACCCAAGCTAGGGCCTAAATGTGACACGGTGAATGGTGAATTCGAAGGAACCCCCAAACAAGCCTCTTGACTTATCATTACAGATCATTGGTCATGGAAGAGTATAAAAGAAAAAAAGAATAAGAATAGGGGCAAAGGGACTAAGAGAAAAGCTTGAATAACGTCATAGACAAAAAACAAAGAGTCAAAGCTCATATCATAAATACATAGCATGTCTAACAAACACCTCTACTACATAGATAAGAGCGTGGGCCAAGACAAAGCAACCGGGCTCACTCTCATAGTCAAAATAGAACATAAAGAATAGTGTCTCAAGACATAATAAGAGAAACATAGATAAACATCCCCAGAATAGAGGACTCACCAACTAGCTTCACTAGTACCAAACTAGCCATGTGGAGAACGAAGATGATCAACTTGGGCTCCAATGCCTACATGGTGATATCATGTAGGTAAGACTATACATTAGTATATTTGAATGTACTAAGTATGTAGGATGCAATACAACAAGAGATGTCACCTATCACCCTGGTGTGTGAGGTACAAACTCCTCAACTAGGTTGATGATGATCTCACCAATCACCCTGGTGTGTGAGGTACAAATCCCTCAACTAGGTTAGTGGCAATCTCACCTACTACCCTAGTGTTTGAGGTACTAACCCCTCAACTAGGTTACTCGGGCATGGTCTAATGCAACACTTTATATAGAATATATCATATGCACAAGATCTTTCCATCATCATAACATCAATCATATCATATATCATGCTTTGGACCTTTAATTCTTAAGGAAACCATAACAGGACATTTTATCAAACACTTAGAGGGTGTGCAATGCTAGTGTAATACCATGCAATTCAAGAGTGAAATAATTATAGAAAAATTAGTGTAAAGCCATCAATAGATACTTGGTAACACCCTAAAATAATATACAACAAGACCCTTCATCAATCCTTATCATAGACCTCAAATTCATAGCTCCAAACATAGTAAAACAATAACAATTTCATAGACCCAACATAGTGTGCAGTGATTTTCATAATAGATAAGACCCATGAATAAATAAACTTCAAATCATGCAATTTTTGAGTAAAGAGAGATTGGGTATCATGGGTGAAGGAACCCATTAAGAAAACCCATGTACCTTAGCTTTGGAGAAACTGTTGGTGAAGATTGAAAATAAAGGCTTGAAGCTTGAAGGAAATCCTTAGATCCTGAAGAGGTTTTGAGACTTGAATTTAGGAGTGAGAAATATGGCTTAATGTTTAAGTGAGTATTGGGGAATGTTTAGAATGATATGAGGGTGAAATATGGCTAAGTATAGGTATATATGCCTTTGGGAACACTTAGGCCCAAAACATAGAAATCTTGGACCGAGCAAAAAAAGGGCCATTTTTGGTACTGTGGCATGACGTGGATTTGCCACTGGAAATTGCATTCTTGAAATTTCATAATTACTAATCTTTCACTCTTAAATCAGCGTTAGACCCTTTTCCCCTAAGTTTGACCTCCTGAACAACAATATGAAGTTGGATTTTCAATATCGCGCATGGATTTTGAGATATATAGAAATTACGATTCTGGTCACTTTCGAGACATATTTTCAAGCACTTTTTGGGGTTGTTTCATCTTTATTTCTCAATCTTTTCACTTGCCAGTCTAAACTTTCAACAGGTACCTCTGCATAAGTTAAATCCTCCTCAATAAATGCATCCTTTAATGGAACAATAGAACTAGGATCACCCAAGTATTTTCTTAGCATCGATATGTGAAACATCAGATGAACCATAGCTAAGTTCATAGGAAAATCTAGTTCATAAGCTACCTTCCCAACTCTTTTCACTTTCTCATAAGGTCCTACATATCTAGGACTCAATTTACCTTTCTTTCCAAAATGCATCACTCCTTTCATTAGTAAAACCTTTAGATACACCCAATTACCTTCATCAAACTTTAGTTCTCTTCTCTTAACATTGGCATATGACTTTTGACGATGTTGGGAAGCCTTCAACCTTCTCCATATAACCTTCGCTTTCTACATGGCATCAAACACCAAATTCTGTCCATCAAGGCTATTTCACCAACCTCAAACCATCACATCAATGATCTACATCATTTATCATACAATGCTTCAAACGGCGCCATTTTAATATTTGAGTGAAAGCCATTATTATAAGCAAATTCAATAAGAGGTAAGTGATCATTCCAATTTCATTTAAAATCAAGATTATAAGCCCTGACATATCTTCCAATGTTTGTATTGTCCTTTCAGCTTATTTATTCGTTTGAGGATAAAATGCGGTACTTAGTTTCACCTTCGTACCAAGGCCTTTTTGGAATGACTTCCATAAATGAGAAGTAAATTAAGCACCCCTATCTAATATAATGGATTATAGAACCCATGCAACCTTTCCAATTCTTAGATATAAACCTTAGCATAGTCTTCAGCACCATAATAAGTCTTACCGGCAAAACGTGCATTATTTTCGTCATTATATCCACAACCACCCACATTGAGTCAAATTTCTTTCTAGTCCTTGGCAAACTGATGATGAAATCCATATTCACTTCCTCCCATGTCCAAGTCGGTATCTCAATATCTTGAGTCAAACCACTGGGTCTTTGATATTTCACTTTCACTTGTTGACAATTTGCACACCTCGTCATATATTTTGCTATATCTTTCTTCATGGCATTTCACCAATACACTTCTCCAAAATATCAATACATCTTGGTGGATCATAGATGAATAAAATACTAAGAATTATGAGTTTCATCAAGTATCTTTTTCCTTAAGCCATCTATATTAGGTACACATAATTGCCCTTGGTAATATAACACTCCATCTCTCCCTTGTGCGAATACCTCTATATTCTTATCCACCACCAACTTTTTTAATTCAACCAAAGTAGGGTCCATGTCTTTTTTTGCTTTAACTTCCTCCATTAAGAATGATTCCGTCCCATGTGGTACCAACACACCACCATAGCTCAGGCTATTCAACCTCATACCCAAATAAGCCAAATGATGCAATTCTTTGACCAACTCCTTCTTTCCATTCTCAACATGTGCAATTATGCCCATAGACACTCTATTTAATGCATAGGCCACATTATTAGCCTTCTCAGGGTGATAGGTCACACTCATATCATAATCTTTCAATAGTTTCAACCACCTTCCTTGCCTTATATTCAAATCCCTTTGATAAAACACATATTGCAAACTCTTATGCTCAGTAAATATATCAACATATACTCCCTAAAGATAATATCACCAAATTTCCAATGGAAACACAATGGTGAACAACTCAAGATCATGTGTTGGATAATTCTTTTCATGCACTTTTAATTGCCTTGAAGCAAAGGAAATCACCTTTCCATGCTACATCAACAAATAATTCAAGCTTATATGTGAGGCTTCATAATACACAACAAAACCATCTGGACCTTTGGGCAATGTCAAAATAGGAGCTGAAGTAAGATGATCATTTAACAATTGGAAATTCTTTTCAATTCATCGGACCATTAGGATTTTACGTTCTTTTGGGTCAACCTCATCAAAGGAGAAACAATGGAGGAAAATCCTTCAACAAACATCTTATAGTATCCAGCCAAACTCAAGAAGCTCCTAAGATCATATGAAGACAATGGTTTAGGTCAATTCTTCACTGCCTCAAACTTCTTTGGATTAGCCCTAATACCATCACCCGAAATAATGTGACCAAGAAAATCCACCTCTTTTAGATAAAATTCACACTTGCTAAACTTGGAAAAAAGTTGTCTATCTCTCAATGTTTGAAATACAATCCTCAAATGATCCTCATGATCCTTTACCTGTCGTGAGTAGATCAATATATCATCTGTGAACACCACTATGAATATATCTAAATATTATTTTAAAATCCTATTCATCAAATCCATGAAAGTAGTAGGGACATTAGTTAGTCTAAATGACATAACCAATAATTCAAAATGACCATACCGAGTTCTAAATGTCATCCTTGGGATATCATTTTTGTTTGCCCTCAATTGGTGATATTCGGACCGGAGATCAACCATAAGGAAATATAGCTTGCACCTTGTAGTTGATCAAATAGGCCATTGATCCTTGGAAATAGATATTTATTTGTGATGGTTACCTTATTCGATTGTCGGTAATCCACACACATCTGAAGTAAACTATCCTTTTTCTATACAAACAACATGAGAGCACCCCATGGTGAGACATTAGGCTTTATGAATCCCTTATCATGAAAAGCCCTTAATTGTTCCTTCAATTCTTTTAACTCCATCGGGGCTATGCGATATGGAGGTATAGAAATAGGTTGGTTGTCAAGCATAAGATCAATAGCAAAATTAATTTTCCTTACGAGAAGAATACCGAGTAGGTCATCAAGATAAACATCGGGAAACTCATTAACTAGATCAATAATAGAATATGAGACTCAACATCCATGACTCAGACAACATGATATATACAACCTTTAGAAATCTTTTTCTTAGCTTTCACATACGAGACAAACATCCCTTTGAACACATAATTTGTTCCCTTCCATTCTAGAATAGGCTCATTAGGAACTTGCAGTATGACCTTATAGATCTTACCATCAATAGAAGCACAGGATGCATGCAACTAATCCATAAAAAAATATTATCAAAATCGATCATATCAAGCTCAGATAGATCGCATAGGAAAATTTTGTATAAGATTGACACGATATAATTTCTATAGACTTTCTTAGCTAGGATTGAGTCATCAATGGGAGTATAGACCGAATAAGGTTCTAACAAAATTTTTGGAGACACATCAAACTTTACGATAAGGTAAAGAGTAACAAAATACATATTGGCACTGGGGTCAAGCAAAACATACACATCATGATCAAAGACTCTTAATATACTGGTAACCATATCGAGGGACTTGTTAATCTCTTTCCTAGCATGCAATCATAGAACTGATTACCACATGGACATACCACCTTAAGCTTGGGAACCTTGTTGCACTTTCCCTCTTTGAGCTATTTGACTTTGTTGACGCCTTTCTTTACCCTTATTAGCAACATTAGGATATTAAACAACCTTGTGTTCCATTTTCCCATGACTAAAGCATGCATTGGTACCTCTCAAATATTCACCACCATGGTTCCTCCCACACTTGGGACATCTAGGAGGAGTAGCACCACCTTCAACAACATACTATCGCCTTAGGATCGGCCTTTTTCTCTTTGTCAAACCTTGGAGTACCATCTTTTAAAGACCCTAGGCCTTGTTGAAAACGGCCACCACCAGACTTATTATAAGAAAATCCACCATCATATCAATCTCTCTTAGACTTTCTTGTCCTTATCTTTTGAAGTTTCTCACTCTCCCCTTGTTTGGCATAGGTCATGAGTCTAGAGATATTCATTTCTTTAATGAGCATCATGGCCCTGCACTCCCTCTTTATCAAGTTGGACACACCCAAAGTGAACTTGTTCATGTGAGCCCTAGAGTCGGTCACCAAGGAAGGAATAAATTTGGACAACTTAGTAAACTTGAGGCATACTCCCTCATACTCATACCACGTTGCTTTAAGTTCATGAGTTCCATCACTTTGGCTTCCCTTAGTTCATGCAAGAAGAAACCTCAAGGAAAGTAGCTTTCAACATCTCCTAATCGATAGGCCCTCTTCAACTCTTTCGGACATCCAATGAGTGAACCAAAATTGAGCAACTCTTTTACGTTGATAAGCCAACAAATTGGCCTTTTCCTCGGAGGACACTCCTATAATCTCCACCAACTTATACACCTCATCAATGAACTCTTGTGGGTGTTCATCTACCTTGGAATCATGAACTCTAGGGCATTCATTCGAGAAAAGCTCTTATTCTCAAGGCCGGAGTAAGAGTCTTTAGAGAAGCAACAACTTAAACTTATCATTAGAAACTTGGATCTCTTGAAGAACTTGAGGAGCCCAAGGAACTTGTTATTCGTTAGCATTACCTCCCCTTAGCAAAAATACACATCGTGAAGCTATTTCTGGAAGCACTGAATAATAAACATTAGGATACGAGAGTTCTTAAAGGCACGACATCGATCACAAAAGAAGAGAAGTTTTACCTAAGCATCTCATAGCCTCTAATTCATGGATATGGCATGCTTTACACTGATGAACAAGACTCTACTAGACATGGCATATTGGACTCTCTAGGATGCTTTCACACTTTGTGCTCTGATATAACTTTTTTCATGACCCGAACCTAGGGCCTGGCCATGACACAGTGAATGTGCAACCTGAAAGCATACCATCCAAGCCTCATGTTCATATCATAAGCATTCATAATGTAAATTAAGCATACATAAAAGAATAAGCAATCAGAATGTATAAAGCTAAGAACATCATAGGCTTCCTTAGGGGAATATACATCCATTCGTAGTGTCCAAAACATGCCTCTACATCATATGATCTTAGTGGGATCTAGAACATAGCTTACTAGCTCACCCTCAAGATATATATCAAAAGAAAATGATAAAGTCTCAACATATAGAAACCTCATAAATAGGCTTGTTCCCGAAGCATGGGAACTCACTAACAATCTTCAAGCTCAGAATTCAAATCTAGCCTATCAAAATCGATCATATCAAGCTCAGATAGATCGGAACTCACTAACAATCTTCAAGCTCAGAATTCAAATCTAGCCAAGGAATAGAATAATCACCTCATCATCCATCCTTATATAGTTAGATTATGTATGCAAAGAAAGTATGTGTTAGTACATAAAATATACTAAATATGTAGGTATGCCATGAATTAAAGGACATCACAATATAGTATCAATATGCATACTCATAATCAATAGGATAAGGACACAATATGCATGAGCAATGCAACTTTAAAATCATGTGAAAGAGAATCATCAAAGCCATTCATAACCTTAGCATAATTATATAGGAATAAGACCATAATCGACATTTAAGACTATATGAATTATTACATGGAATATTGATGTTCCCTCAACACCAAGCAAAGAGAAGTCTACTTTGCCAAGGTAGACTTGATCCTCACCCTATAGGTTCTACCTTAGCATGGTGAGGACCCATCATTTAACCCAATCCCTTAGGCTATATCCTAGCATAGTGAGTGTCCACCATTAAAGCTAAACGGATCCACTAGCACACCTTTAAGATATAAAAATATGAACATCATTCCTATGGTAGCACATAGTTATGGAACTATGAAATCTACCAAAGCCCTCTTGGTGCTAAGTCATATCCCACAAAATACATGAATCATGAATATACATAGCTTTCAACATAGTTCATACTTTATTTAAAATCATACTTTCATAGATCATGAAATAGTCATCATAATCTTTCATAAGAACATCTTATGTCATAAGAAAAGTCCATCTACTTTGCCTTTCATCATAGTGTGGGTAGATATGCGCACCTTAACATCATCATCATAAATATTAGGGGCTTCATCATTGTCTTTATTATAACATCACCATCATCATAATACTATTATATACTTGAGATCATAATTATGAAAAGCCATAGCTTTAGCATAAGAGACTAAGGCTAAGTGTGGGTTCATGAGAAATTGAGTCATAATCATTCAATTGGATGAAATTCATAGAGAAAACTTCCAATTTAAATCAATTTGGATCATTAGTAAAGGAACCCACGTCAAATCAATAATCTCTAATCATGCATATATTGAAAGCACATATTTTTGCTTGAAAATCACATAAATTATATAATTCTTCATAATTTATACATAATTAGATATAATCATCATGTAGGAATCAAAATCCATGCATTTGAAGTCATAGCATAAAAGCCCATAGGAAATCATCATGAAACATTGATAAAAAGAAATTTTGAATTAGGCTTCACGGATGAAACTAATCCATGAATGAAGCCCTACATACCTTAGGTAAGAATACTTTAGAATTGAAAAAGAAAATATAGAAATCCGTAGGCCAACCTTCAAATCCTTGAGAGAATTATAAGGACGAATGACTTTGAATGAATTAGAAATATAACTTATAGGGTCTAGGTTGGTTAAGGTAGTTAAGAGGGCCAAAATGATATAGTTTAGGACTTAAACAAATTGAAAGTATAAAAAATATCCTTCATTAAAAACTGTCAGAGCCATTCACGAGACCCCATTTATGGGTCGTGGATACACTTGCGGCTTATGCCTTGGCTCATAAAACTTCGTACCATAAAATTTGAGTCACTAAAATTTGAATCTTTTAAACTATGAATATGATGGATGACTTGTCAATCCATCTACGGGCCATAAGTCATCTCGTAGAGTAATTCCAGACTTAAAAAAAATTAGGCCTTTTAGGACTCATTTCCATGACACCTTTGACAGGTTGTGGTTCCATATACGGTCCATTTTGTTAATCATGAATCAACTTATGAAAATTTTTCAAATTTCCATTTTCACTGGACTTAATCTACGAAGCCTACTTACGATGACCTATGGATCCTTCGACGAGCCTTAGACTCGATTGTAGGATCAAATCAACACCAAAATTAACTTTAAGTTTTCTAGGCTCATAAATATGAAGGATGTTACATTAACCCACTCTAACCCTATAAGTTCTATTCCTAATTCATTCAAAGTCCTTCATCCTCATAATTCTCTCAAGGGTTTACAATTATTTCTCTATCTAGAAGAAGGATTCCATTGAAGCTAGGATTTAAAGGTTGGCTTAAGGATTTCCAAAATTTCCTCTTCAATTCTAAGAATTTTCACTTGAGGTATGTAGGGCTTCATTCATGAGTTAGTTTCATCCATGAAGTCCAATCTATAATCTTCTGTTTATTAAAGTTTCATGATGATCTCTTATGGATTTTTATGTCATGATTCTAGTGCATGAATTATGAATATTCCATGATTATTAAGCCTATCTAAGTAGGAATATTGAAGAATTACATGATGTATACGACTTCAAGCAAAAGTATGTGATTTCAATGTATGCATGATTAACGCTTACTGATTTGATATGGGTTCCTTTACTAATGATCCAATTGGTTTTAATTGTAGGTTTTCTTTATGAGTTTCACCCAATTGCATGATTTTGACTCAATTGTTCATAAACCCACACTTAGCTTAGTCTATTATGATAAAACTATGAATTTTCATGATTATAATCTCAAGTAGATGTTATGATGATAATGATGATTCTATAATAAAGAGGGTGATGAAGACCCTAATATTTATGATGATATTAAGGTGGGAATGTCTACCCATATTATGATGAAAAGCAAAGAAGATGGACTATTCTTATGACATAATATGTTTTCATGAAAGACTATGATGACTATTTTATGAGCTATGGAACCATGACTTTTAATGAAGTATGAACTATGTTGAAAGCTATTCATGTGCATAGCTTATGTATTCTATGGGAGATAAATTAGCACTGAGAGGGCTTTGGTAGATTCCATAGTCTTATAACTATATGCCACCATAGGAATGATGTTCATATTTTTATGCCTAAAGGTGTACTAATGGATCCATTTAGCTTTAATAATGGATACTCACCATGCTATGATAAAGGCTAAAGGGTGGCGTCAAATGATGGGGTTCTCACCATGCTAGGATAGAGCCTATAGGGTGAGAATCGACTCTACTTTTGCAAAGTAGACTCCTCTTTGCTTGGTGTAGAGGGAAAGTCAAGATTTTATATAGTAGTCCGGATGATATTATATATCGATTATGGTCTTATTCTCACATATGAATTCTAAGGTTATTTCATGGATTTGATGATGTTTCTTCCCATGGTTTTAAACTTGAATTGCTTATGCATATTGTAACCTTATTCCATTGATTATGATTATGCATATTGATATTATTATGATGTCCTTTGATTCATGGAATACCTACATACTTAGAACATTTCATGTACTAACGTATACTTCTTTGCCTACATGATCTAACCATGTAGGGGTGGATGCCAAGGCGATTATTCCATTATATGGTTCGATTAAGATTCTAAGCTTGAAGATTATTGTTGAGTTCCTATGCTTCAGGAAAAAGCCCATTTATGATGTTTCTATATGTTGAGAATTTATCATTTTCTTTTTATTTATATCTTTAGGGTGAGTTCGTAAGCTATACTCTAGACTCCGCCAAGATCTACAATGTAGAGGCATGTTTTGGCACTATGGTTTGATGTACATTCCCCTTAGGGAAACTATGATGTTCTTAGTTTTAAACATTCCGCTTGCTTATTCTCTTATATATGCTTATTTAACCTTATAAATGCTTATGATTGAACACAAAGGTTTGATGGAATACCTTCAGGTGTCACATTAGTCGTGTCACAGCTAGGACCTAGGTCTGGGTCTTGAAAATAGGAAAGGGAAAGGAGAAGGCGGAGGAGTGAGGGGAGTACATTACATTAAAAATAGTACAATAATTGGAGTAATATGATTTAACACGTTTAAATAAGATAGGGAAATCTAAAATACTGCTCCCCTATCCCATTTTATATGGCACCTTTTGACTTGGCTCAGTATTTAAGAAAAAGGGAAGACTTTTGAAACTTGAGGTCTGAAATCATTCTTAGATATTTGTATAGCTGAGAATCATTTCATTAAGGATTAAAGGGAATTTTAATGTTAAATTATTTCTAATTAGAGTAAGTTAAAATTCTTTTTGGAATGGACCAAAAATGAAAGGATGTCACATAATGGGAGAGGGAGTAGTTAATATTGACCGCGAATCGTGCGGGTACATATACTAGTTGGGTTTAAATTTATCTATACCACTAATAATCTAGTTTTAGAATGTTCTTATACTAAGAATTTGATTCTAAACTATTTCTATTATTACTTACTGCCTCAGCAATATATTTATTAAGTAATTTTTTAAAAAATATTACTTTGACAAATAAATAACAATATTTTTTTCTTCTTAATCTAATCTTATTAAGAATAACAATATGTATCCTTTTGTCTAATAATATGTTTCATATCTATAAGATCACACTAATCCCATTATTATTTTCATTTGATAATCAATATTATTCTTTAAAATAAATTAGAAGATATTTTTAATTCTTTATGTAAGGCCTCACAAGTTTAAAAGCGAAAAACGCAGAAAAAGTGGAACTGAAAATTTGTAAACCAAAGTACGAGCCTCATTTATGACTTGTGGTTCAAACCATGGGTCATAGAAAGGCTCTTGGTTAGGAGATAATGGAGAGAAAAGTTTGACTAAGTATAGGGGTAGTCCGCGAAGGGTGTTTACAGTCTGTAAAAGGAAGTACAGACTGTAAAGAGGGTTTCACAGATTGAGATCAGGGTTGATCAAAAGTTAATTTCTGAACCTTGGACCACGAACAAATAGGACAAGTCATAGTCTTATTTACGAGTCCAAAAATGGTCTCATAGATGGGGTCCTGAGATTGAAAAATTTACCAATAGTTGACAGGAACCACGAAAGGGTTCTATGACCCATAGATCATTCTACAAGTCATAAATAGAGGATCAGAGGCAGTTTTAGCAGTCCATAAAAGTAGCCAGGATGAAACCCTATGTTTACAATCCATGGCCTATTCTACGACCTATAGACTATGAATTTTCATGATTATAATCTCAAGTAGATGTTATGATGATAATGATGATTCTATAATAAAGAGGGTGATGAAGACCCTAATATTTATGATGATATTAAGGTGGGAATGTCTACCCATATTATGATTCTGACAGTTTTTAATGAAGGATATTTTTGACCTTTTCTCATGTTCTAAGCCTAATACTATATCATTTTGAGTTATTTCCCTCCTAGATCATTCCTAAATCACCCTATACATTCTCATTCTTTCCCACTCCAAATTCTCTCAATTTCCTAAGGCAAAAGTTCCCTCCAAGGAAGAAAAAGAAAGCTAAGGTTTCATCAAGTTCTCATCCAAACTTCAAGTTTCTTTAGGATTCTCAATCAGGAATGCGAGTTTGATTTGTGGATTCCTTTCATCCACTAAGCCCAGTAGTATTCCCTTTTAACCTTTTCTTTAAATTACGAAATTTCTAGGTCTTCATCAATTTTCTTAAACAATGATATAATGATGTATTTTTAGTTATATTGGCTATAGTAATGCAATGTTATGACATGCTATGAATTTTCATAGTCTTCAAGTTGAATTTCATGATGGTAATCTATCTAGGGTTTTGAATGCATAAAGTGGATTGTTAAGAATTGTTTTAAAATAGATTAATTTTGTCATATTATAGCATATTACTCTTGAATTGCATGATTTTTAAGTTCACTTGCATAAGTCTACTAAGCTTAAGTCTCTATAAGAATTATGTTATGAATGATAAGGACCCTCAAGTATCTTAGAAAGTTTATGAATGATATGAAAGTTATAAGCATTTTTATGAAGCACTTTAATGATGTTTAAGATGGACCCTCAATGTGAAAGGAAAATTCTATCTTGAGTGAAATCCTAATGAGGTGGGATTCAGTAAGGAAAACTTAGTAGCAACCACTTGTCTCATTAACTATGGGCCATCACAGAAGCCCTTTGGAGTCGTTTGATGTGATGGATAAGAAAACTTAACCTAGGATAATTTTTCAGTGGTCCTCATTTATTATTTGGTTGCAAAGACTGGGATAACTTATCCCAGTAGTAACTACTAGTACTGGGATAAGTTATCCCTCCTTGTGGGTGGAATAATAATTCTAGGATAACCTATCGTGGGATAAAGTATGTAAAAATCCAAAAATACTCCCCTTTTAACTCTCCTTTATACACCACTTTTATATTCATATATATTAAAATAATTTTTAACAATATCTATAATAACATTCACAATCTTAATTAATTGTTATGTCATGACCCAAGCCTAGATCTAGACGTGACACAGCGCAAGGGGAACCCGAAAAGACCCCAAGCAAGCATCATAAAGCATCATTACATATCCTTGGTCGTTGAAGCAATAAATCAAGTATCAAAGATAAAAGAATTGGGAAACCAGGGCTAAGGGAAAAGCTTGCACAATATCATGGTCAAAAGACAAAAACTTGGGCACCGGTTCCTACATGCTTACATCACGTAGGCATAGAGTATGCGTTAGTACATTTGAATTTATCAAGTATGTAGGATGCAATGCAACAATAGATAGGCATCATAATAAAAATGCATAATATTAAGCAATAGACATAATATACAATATGGAATGTATGATCAATACTTAAGTAAAACATGCTTAAGTAACTCATGCTCATATAGAATATCATATGTGTAGAAGATACCAAGCTAGATTTCCCAAGTATAAACCCCTCATCAACCCCCGCGATGATAGCACACATCACCCTAGTGTGTGAGGTACAAACCCCTCATCAAGGTTAGTGATGATAGCATTGATCACCCTAGTGTGCTAGATTTTCAAAGTACAAACCCCTTTGTAGATTAGTGATGATAGCATCTATCACCCTAGTGTGTGAGGTACAAACCTCTCATCAAGGTTAGTGATGATAGCACCCATCACCCTAGTATGCTAGATTTCTAAAGTACAAACCATTCATCAAGGTTAGTGATGATAGGACCCATCACCCTAGTGTGTGAGGCACAAACCCCTCATCAAGGTTACTGACGATAGCACTCATCACCCTAGTATGCTAGATTTCCAAAGTACAAACCCCTTGGTAGGTTAATGATTATAACACTCATCACCCTATTGTGTGAGGTACAAACTTCTCATCAAGGTTAGTGATGATAGCACCCATCACCCTAATGTGTTAGATTTCCAAAGTACAAACCCCTTGGTAGGTTAATGATTATAACACTCATCACCCTATTGTGTGAGGTACAAACTTCTCATCAAGGTTAGTGAT
This sequence comes from Solanum virginianum, assembly GCA_000787875.1. Classification (NCBI taxonomy): domain Eukaryota; kingdom Viridiplantae; phylum Streptophyta; class Magnoliopsida; order Solanales; family Solanaceae; genus Solanum; species Solanum virginianum. The sequence continues at coordinate 84,984 of DF357517.1, forward strand.
GATAGCACCCATCACCCTAATGTGTTAGATTTCCAAAGTACAAACCCCTTGGTAGGTTAGTGAAGATAGCACCCATCACCTTAGTGTAACACTTTATATAGGATTCATCATATACATAAGTCTATTTCATCATCATACAGTCATTCAAATCATATCTCATGCTTTGGACTTTTAATTCCTCAAGAAACCATAACCGAACATTTTATCAAACACTTGGAATGTGTGCAATGGGGGTAAAAGACCATGCAATTTAGAGATGAAATCATGCAAGAAAATCTATTGTAAAACCATCAATCAACACCTTCCAACACCCCAAAGACATTCGCATCAAAACCCCTCATCAAATCCAACATTAGATCCAAGATTCATAGCTCAAAACATGCTAAAAATAATCATACTTTCATGAACTTAAATCACTCTGCAGTAAATTTTTCAATATACAAGACCCACATGTAAAATAAACTTTAAATCATGCAATATTAGTAGTATTTTCAAGTGTGGGAACCCTTAGGCCCAAGATTTACCAAAAGAATTAAAACAGGCACCAAAAATAACAGAGGCGCGTCATGGAAGTAAGGCGGATTTGTCTTCAGAAATTGCATTTTCTACACAAACGAGTTCTGCGAAAATGGGCATAAATCCCTCATCCGAACTCAGAATGGGGTGAGTTAAGTGCATTGGAAAGATAATTCAAAGATATTTAAGATGGTAGGTTGTGGGCCACTCACTTCTTTGTGTGCTAAGATATATGTCCCTTCAAAATTGACCCTCCTATTTAGCATTTTTGCAATTTTTGAATTTTGATACGGTTGCTCTAAAATTTGGGTTAGATCCATTTTCCACTCAATTTGACCCCTTGAATGAGAATATGAAGTCGAATTTTCAAAATAATGAATGGATTTTTAGATATATGAAAGTTACGTTTTCGGGCACTTCCGAGGCATACTTTCGGACACTTTTTGGGGTCGTTACATGTTATTTTTATGATAATATATTTTCGATAATATATTTTCGATTAATAATTACATTTAAAAAATAGAATTTATATTTATAAAAATATTATAAGTTGAACTTATTTGTCTAGTACTTTTGTTTATTTATATTTTCATTTCTCTTAAAATGTTTACCACACTATTATATTACATATTTTTAATTAAATTGTTTATTACTCACTTCAAATTTGTATTTTATATATCAACAAAAATGTAGATAACTTTAAAGTTTAATAATAATTTTTTTACTTTAACAAAATTAAATAAAAATTTTATTTTTTAGCTAAAGAAGATGAGTTTTATTTCTAAGTTAAATAGGATGAAATTTTTATTTTTTAAGCTAAATTAAAAAAATATTTATTTATAACTAAATATGATGGACGTTTTGTTTTTAATTTAAATAAGATGAAAGTTTAATTTTAAAAAACATACAGCATAATCATAAAAATGCATACACAAAATTATTTACATTAAATAGGATAAAAAAATTATTTTAGGACTAAATAGCTAAAGCTCGCACAGAAAATGTTTTTGTTAAAAAAATAATAAGGTGGAGGTCTTTTTGTAAACAAACAACTTATACTTAGAAATTATGCAATGAATGGTATTTTGAATGACAAACCAAACAAGCAATAAAATCTACTCTCAACATATATAAATAATCTCATCATAACTTATCCCAGCATAACAAATCTCATCATAACTTGTATCCAAATGAAACGACCCCTTATAGTTTAAGACTAGTAGATTTACAATAACAAAGTTAAAGCTAAGATATGTATGCATAAGTTGACAAAATTTTACCCGACAAGTGGATTCACCATGCTAACATAGGGGGTTATGTTGGATTCTATATATTAACTCACATGGTCTTAAATGTCGATTATGGTCTTCTCCCACAGAGTTATGTATGTAATGTTTATGTTAATTGAAAGCGTGTTTACACATGATGCATTGATCATTTATTCCATATTGAGTTATACTCCTTGAATATGACTATGCATGTTTTGAATGATGGCGTTATAGTTTCATCCATGATGGCATTATAATTTCATGAATGATAACATTACAATTTCATGTGTTGCATTTGCATTCCACATACTTAGTACATTCCAAAGTACTAATGCATATTTTGCCTACATGATATCACCATATAGGGACCGACATTCCTTCTCCTTTGGCATGTGGCAAGCTATGAAAGTTCAAGACTAGTGTGATTAGTGAGGTCTCCAGTTCAAGGACTACACCTCCTTCTTTCATGCTTATTGTATTTTGAGATATTTACTTTTTGAGTTGTATCTTATTTTAAGACTTTTACTTTTCATGTTGTGTCTCTTGGTATTTGTACTTGAGGGTGAACTTTGAATATATCTTAGCTCCCGTCAAGTCTTTTAGTAGTTGGTATTATTGGACAAGTATGTAAAGTTTTATGTGGATCTTCTTTTACACAACTCATGTTAAATGTCCTTTAGTCCCATTCCCCGTTTTAAATTTCGCTTATTTGTGTTAAATTACCTATGAATGCTTGATGAATGCTAACAGGCTTGGGTGAGGTGCCTTCGGATCCCTCATTCGTCATATTATGATTAAGCCCTATGCTTGTTTCATGACATTTAACCTCTTTAGAGTTGAAGTATAATATATATTTGCTAATAAAGAAAATAATTATTAGGAAAGGAATGCATTTAAATATATATATATATATATATATATATATATATATATATATATATGTATATATGTATGTATGTATGTACGTATGTATTTTGGACCCATTAAGTAATAATAAAGATATTGTTTTGACCAAAGTATTGACAATATGGGAAATTTTAGTCCAAACTTTTAATTGAGTATATTTTTATCCAATTTCACATAGTGGAAAGGTAATTTTTTTGGCTTAAGTCATCTATAGATACTGAAACTTGTCCGCATTTTTTACTTAGACACCTCAACTAAGACTAGTTCCTATTGAACACCTAAACTATTCAAAACATGTACCTATTAAGAACAAAATGCTGATTTGGCAAATAATATAAAGTGTGTATAATTCACTTGCGCTGATGTGGCAGAGTGGTAAATTAAAGGATGACATTTGGCATATGAATAAGAAAAAAATTAAAAATAATAAATTATAAAAAAATAAAAAAAGAAATCTATTTTTACGCTAAACAATAAATCAGACGAAATACCAGTCGGAAATATTCTCTCTCTAGAAACCCTAAACCTCGTGGAATCTTCACAATTGATCGGCAGCTATGGTTGTTGGCACATCAAAGCAGCCACCGGCGGGTGTTGGTTTGACTATCACTGGTGTTGATGCACTAAAAAAATCTGCCTCATTGTTTAAGAAACCAAGCCAGGACAATATTCCCATGAGGCCTATTTCGTATCTGCATGGGGAATCAAAAATCATATGGGAGGAGGCTGATGTTGTACAGATGATTCATAAGGAAAAACTCTAATACACTATTTTTAAGAAATTCTTTTATGGCTAAAAAATTTTATTTTAAGAATGAATAGCTAAAGCTCGCCAAAAAAATATTTTTTAGAAAAAACTAAATAAGGTGGAGGATCTTTTTGTAAACAAACAACTTATACTTAGAAATTATGCAATGAATGATATTATGAATGAAAAACCAAACAAGCAATAAAATCTACTCTCAACATATATAAATAATCTCATCATAACTTATCCCAACATAAAAAATCTCATCACAACTTGTATCCAAACCAAATGACCCCTTACAGGTTAAGGCTAGTAGATTGACAATAACAAAGTTAAAGCTAAGATATGTATACATAAGTTGACAAAATTTTACCCGACAAAGGGACTCCTCATGTTAACATAGGGGGTTATGTTGGATTCCATATATTAACTCACATGGTCTTAAATGCCGATTATGGTCTTCTCCCACAAAGTTATATATCTAATTTTTATGTTACTTGAAAGCGTATTAGCATATGATGCATTGATTATTTATTCCATATTGAGCTATACTCCTTGAATATGACTATGCATGTTTTGAATGATGGAGTTACAGTTTCATCCATGATGGCAGTACAATTTCATGAATGATAACATTACAATTTCATGTGTTGCATTTACATCCCACATACTTAGTACATTCCAAAGTACTAATGCATATTTTGCCTACATGATATCACCATATAGAGACCAACATTCCTCCTTCTCTGGCTTGTGGCTAGGCTGTGAAAGTTCAAGACTAGTGTGATTAGTGAGATCTCTAGTTCGAGGACTACACCTTATTTTTTCTTGCTTATTGTACTTTAAGACATTTACTTCTTGAGTTGTATCTTATTTTAAGACTTTTACTTTTCATGTTGTGTCTCTTGGTACTTATACTTGAGGGTGAGCTTTGAATAAGTCTTAGCCCACATCAACTCTTTTTGTAGTTGGTATTGTTAGACAAGTATGTAAAGCTTTTTGTTGATCTTCTTTTGCACAACTCATGTTAAATGTCCCTTAGTCTCATTCCCCATTTTAAATCTCACTTGTTTATGTTAAATTACCTATAAATGCTTGATGAATGCTAAGAGGCTTGGGTGAGGAGCCTTCGGCTCCATCATTCGCCGTGTTATGATTATGCCTTATGCTTGAGTCATGACATTTAACCTCTTTTGAGTTGAAGTATAATATATATTTGCTAATAAAGAAAATAATTATTAGGAAAGGAATGCATTTTAAAAAAATAATATATATATATATATATATATATATATATATATATATGTGTGTGTGTGTGTGTGTGTGTGTGTGTGTGTGTGTGTGTGTGTGTGTTTTTGACCCATTAAGTAATAATAAAGATATTGTTTTGACCAAAGTATGGACAGTAAGGGAAATTTTAGTCCAAACTATTAACTGAGTATATTTTTATCTAATTTCACATAGTGGAAAGGTAATTTTTTTTTCCTTAAGTCATCGATAGACACCAAAACTTGTCCACATTTTCACTTGGACACCTCAACTAAGACTAGTTCCTATTAAACAGCTAAACTATTCAACACATGTACCTATGAAGAACAAAATGTTGATTTGGCAATTAATATAAAGTGTGTTTAATTCACTTGCGTTGATGTGGCGAAGTGACAAATTAAAGTATGACATTTGGCATATGAATAAGAAAAAAATTAAAATAATAAATTATTAAAAAATGAAATCTATTTTTACGCTAAATAATAAATCAGATGAAATACCAGTCGAAAAAAATCTCTCTCTTGAAACCCTAAACCTCGTGAAAGCATCGCAATTGATCGATGGCTATGGTTGTCGGCACGTCAGATCAGCCACCGGCGGGTGCTAGTTTGAGTAGCACTGGTGTCGGTACACTGAAAAATTATGCCTCATTATTTAAGGAACCAAGCCAGGACAATGGGCGACCAATTCACATGAGGCCGATTTCATATCTTCATGGGAAACCGAAAATCATATGAAAGGAGGCTGATGTGGTACAAATGATTCATAAACAAGAACTCCAACATGTTGTGGTTAAGAAATTTTCTTATGGGATACCAAATATCAAGGAATTACGACGCATAAATCCAATACCATGCGAACTAAAGGGGGATTGCAACATAGGGGTGTTGGGAATGTGAAACGTACTAATTAGGGCTTTGAATATTGAGGACTATGTGAAGTTATTATCAAAGACCATAATTTATCTGTTGTACAGGCAATGGAACTACCCTATGAGGACTTTCAAGTGAGATCCCCTGTTTGACCTAGAGGCAGAGACGTCAACAGCAATTGCATTAATCTCTTTTCCATCCCAGCCTCCGAACCTTTTTGTGAAGAAATCAATGTTCTTATTAGCGACCGCCATTGGAAGCCGTTACAAGTAGATATGGCAACGAAGAACCAAACTAGACCCAATTATGCAAGAGTCAAGATGGAGGTGGACCTACTAGGAGTCCCTAAGAGAATAAGTGTTGGGGTAAGCAAGGCCTCTAGGGAAATCGTGGAGAAGTGGGTTAATATTAAGTATGACTACATGCCTATATTGCACAAAGTGTAAATTACAAGGGCATGGTGCACAAGGATGCTATATGCTACACCCCCAATTATTTGATAAAAAATCGAAGGGTAAGCAGAGTCAACAGGCAAATATTAATAAAGAGTAGGACAAAGGGAAGGACCAAGGTGAGGTAAAAAAGAAAGAGCAGCAAAAGGAGACAAAAGACAATCACAAGGAGGGTTTCCAGATCCAAAAAAAGAAAAAAAAGACTAAAGAAACACAATAGGAACCAGGGAAAGTATGGCAGAGTCAAGTGAATACGGAAAATAAGTTCGATACACTAAAAGAGAAGGAACGCAGAGTACAATTTGAGCATCCCACTAAGGGTACACTATGAACCAAACAGTGGGTTGAGGAGACTTTTTGAGGAGTTGTGCAAAATGACAAGACATCGGGGCAAGAGTAAGTTCGGCTAATAGAGACAAAGGGCAATAACAAGACAGCTATAAGCACGAATATTATAGTGTGGACAGCAGAGGCAAATATGGGTAAGGAATAGGAAAATCCAATGGACAAAGATGAGGTGAGTCCAGATGAAACAGAGGATGATGATCTGGAAATAAATATACAAAGTGCAGGGAAGGCAGGGGATTTATCTCTAAGGAAAATTGTAGATTTAAAAGGAGGTTATAGGAGCCTTAAGACTAGACAATCGATACTACCTCTATAAGTGAAAACAAGGAGAAGTAAGAAGCGGGACGATAACCTATTACAATGATTAAGAATATACTTTTTGGAACATTAGATTGATTAACTCTCAGAAATCTTTGAGAGGTTATTGCACTAATGGAACCCTTTCAGGATCCAGGGGTGATACAAAATTATAATAGTAGGTTAGGAATACCAAATTATTATGTTAATGTTTCCTCTAATATTTGAATTTTTTGGGAGGAAGGCTGGTGTGGGCAGGTCATTCAAGATAGACAACAACAAATTACAATGTGTGTTAAGAAGAATAGGGTTGAACTCATTCTCACTGTGGTGTATGCTAGGTCTTCAAGTACAGAGAGATTGGAGCTTTGGGAGAAACCGGAGGAAATAAGAAGTACTATGAATATGGCATGGATAGTAGGGGGATTTCAACTCAATCTTGAATAATGAAGAAAAGCTAGGGGTCTTCCTTTCTCGTTAGATGAGGTAATTGATTTCTAGCAATATGTGAGCAAAAGTGCACTGATAGAGCTTCCTACAGTTAGAAGCAAGTACACACGGTGGAATGGTAGAATAGAGGAAGATTGCATTTCAAGAAGCTGGATAGAGTTCTGATTAATCAGGAGTTTCTAGATCTACTTCCCATCACTAAGATTTTGCACCAACTGAGGCAAGGGTCAGACCATGCACCTCTCATGATGTAATGCAACACAGAAGAGGAGCCAGCTACTAAGCACTTTAAGTTTTTAAACTTTTAGGTCAAACATGCTGACTTTATGAACATAGTGAAGGAAGCTTAGAAAATTGATTTTGTGGGTAACCATTTTATGGAGTTTCATCCAAAGCTAAAAAGTGTCATAAAAGCACTAGGGCTTGGAGCAGACAAGCCTTTGGGGATATTCTTGAAAATGTAGCTACATTAAAGGATTTGATAAGTATGAATGAGGCTCAATTGGAAATCAATCCCACATCGGAGAATAAACAGAAACTCAAGATGGGAAAAGCGAAATTAACTAGGTATTAGGCCATGGCGGAAGAGTTCTGAAAACAAAAATCAGGTTTAAGGTGGCTTAAGGAAAGGTACAGGAATATCAAGTTTTTCCACATAGTCGTGAAAGGGAGGAGGAGAAAGCTTAAAGTTACTAAAATTATTGACAGACACGGGAACACGATTAATTCGTCAGAGCAGATTAGAAGGGTCGCAGTGGAATATTATCATGATCTTTTCAGTGCATCACCTATGCAGGACTGGCTAGCAGTCATGGACAATATTCCCACCCTTATTACACAGGAAAAGAATGATCGAATGGTCTTTATGCCAACTAAGAATGAAGTAAACATAGTAGTGGATTGTATAAATAGGGATAGCACAAGTGGGCCAGATGATTTTATAGGTTTTTTTTTCAAAATTGCTAGGAGATCATTAGAGGGGATGTCACACGAGTGGTACTGTCTTTCTTCTGTGGACAGATGTTGTCTAGATTTACCATTCATACCAACTTAGTGCTACTACTCGAAAAGGAAAATGTAAAGGTCTTTGTAGACCTGAGGCCTATAAGTTTATGCATCTTTATCAACAAAATAATTTCTAATTTGCTACATGAGAGGATTGGGATGATCGTCCAAAAACAAATTTCACCAAACCAAACAGGTTTTGTGAAAGGGAGAAGCATAAAGGAAAACATTCTACTTACCCAAGAGATTGTTAGGGACATCAGGCTCAGGAGTAAATGGTATAATGTTGTGGTGAAGCTTGATATGGCAAAGGCGTATGATAGAGTTTCTTGGATTTTCCTAACAAAAGTGTTGAGAAAGTTTGGGTTTGCTGAAAGGATCATTGACATGGTGTGAAGGCTTGTATCAAATAATTAGTACTCTGTACTAATCAATGGACAATCAAATGGTTTATTCATATTCACTAGGGGGCTAAAATAATAGGATCCTTTGACACCAACCCTCTTTATCTTGGCTGCTGAGGTGTAGACTAGAGGGCTAAATAATTTACATAATAATCCAGACTTTGAGGGTTTTGGTATACCTAAGTGGACTCCCAAGATCAACCACCTTGCATATGTAGATCACACTATTTTGTTTTGCTTAGGGGATAAGACATCAGTCAGACTGTTGATGTTAGTAATAGGCTAGTACGAACAGATATCAGGCCAATTAGTTAATAGAAACAAGAGTTTCTATTATCTGCATAAGAAGACATCAATTGTAGACTCTACAAGCTAAGGAGATGGACAGGGATAATATAAGGACAGTTCCCTTTCACTTATCTAGGGTATCCAATATACTATGGAAGGAAGAAGATCGCTTACTTCGAAGGAATTGTCACAAAAGTGAACAGAAGAATTTTGGGATGGCAGAACAGGAACCTATCATTTGGAAGTAGGTACACACTGATTACTAGTATTTTTCAATCACTACCAGTGTATCTTCTCTCTACTATTAACCTTCCTAAAGGAGTCATCCATAGGCTATATCAACTAATGGCTAGATTTTTCTGGGGAAGGACCAGGAGAGCAAGGGCTAAACATTGGGTGGCATGGGACAATATGTATTTCCCCACAAAAGAGGGTGTGGTGGGTTTTAGATCTCTATATGATATAAGGCCCTCTATGCTAAATTATGGTGGAAGTTTAGGGTGGGAACAAATTCCATCTGGGTACCTATATGTGGAATAAGTATGGTAAAAAGGACACCCAGTCATGGCAAATGGAAAAGGAGGTTCCCACATATTGAAGAGGCTAACTGATTTAAGAGATAAGGTTGAACACTTAATCTGGTGGCAGGTCAAAGAGGGGAGCTGCAACCTTTGGTATGACAATTGGACACAACAAGGAGCATTGTCCTATATTGAAGAAGGAGGTCAGATTAGATCTGACTTGGAAGTCAATGAATTCAAAGGGCCAGCTAGGTGGGACCTAGACAAAGTAGGAAAGGTCTTATCAGAGGAAATGGTGGAGCATATAAGAGACCACATAAAACCTCTTATGGAAAATCAAATGGATCGTACGTGGTGGATGGGGAATGTTAGAGGAGAGTTCACAGTAAGCTCAGCCTATTATATTGTTAGGAGAAGAAGAGAGAAATGGGATTCCCTCTCCAACGTTTGGGTCAAAGGACTACTATTTAAAATCAGCTTTTTTTTATGGAGGTTGTGGAGGAGAAGAATTGTTGTAGATGACAACTTGCACAAAATGAGAATCAACATTGTGTCAAGATGCTACTGTTGTGAGGATTTCTAACAAGAGACAATGGAACATCTATATCTGACATGCTCCTTTACCCAAGAGGTATGGAAATACTTGTTGCATAGGCTTAAAGGTGACAAACACTCACCTCCATTAGGTGGTGACTCAGTGGTCGTAATTGAATGGACCAAAGAAACTATGTGAAATAACAGTAATAGTCCCTGCTGTAATTCTATGGGAACTTTGGAAAAGAAGGAATGCCAGAAGACATGATCAGGATACCAGCTTAGTTAGACTGATTCATCAATGTGAAACCATCAGTCAGTTTGCTAAGCATAAGTATCCTTGGCTGACATGTCCATCTATGTGGGAAGATCTAACAAAAGTGTTACACTACTACAGGTCAAAATTGTATGTGCAAAATGTAGTGTAGAGGAAACCAATCCTAGGATAGATAAAATGCAATCGTGATGTAGCTTCTAAAGAAAATCAGGGTGAAAGTTCTTATGCCTACTGTATAAGAGATAGTCTAGGTTACCTGGTTAAGGTTGAATCTAAAAGAATTGGACTAGCTACCAACACTAGGGCAGAAGCCTTAGCAATTTTAAATTGTCTAAGGTACTATTCAACTAGTGAATGTAATGCAATTATTATAGAGACTGACTCCTTATCAATGAAAAAAATACCAAGTTTGGAATGAAAAATTCCATGGGAAGTTGCTGAGATCATAGCAGAGGCAAGAGAGCATGTTACAAAGCTAAATGCAATGATTAACCACATATATAGAGAGGGTACTATACTAGCAGATTACCTAGCAGCATGTGCTATTGAAGGAGATGAAAAAAAGGAATATACACACCACAGGAAACAACTAATTTTAGATAAATTGCAGATTCGGTATTTACACATCAAAAATAGGATAATCAGGCCCCAACAATAATAAATAGCTCGAGTAAGCCATAAAGTACAAAGATGAATACATTAAAGTTAGTTCAGTCATTAGTACACAGCCATGAGGAATTTACAGTTACAAAAGCTGACTTTATGGATGAGGCATTTACAAAAAAATGGGTTGTTTAAGTACATGCAGAGGTTACTTACAAAAGATGGGCATATGAAAAATATTTTCTTGCCTCCGTCAAGCTAAGAATACAAGAGAAAAAGGTTCAGAGATAGAGGCACACAAAAATCCATAGGTACTCCTCCGGAGACGGCAGCTCAGGAAGTTCGGAGGTCAGATCCACGCGGTACAACTCCAGAAGTGATGTTTCGGCATTCACCACTAGATTTCCGAAGGCAGGGAAGTCAAGAAAACGATAAGGTAAGGAACATGGATAGAATAGAAAGAAATGTTACATGATGCCAACGACCAGAAAGATGTCAGAGGCACCGTACGAAACCACCACAAGGGTCACAAATCGGCCATCTACCAACAGTACATAGGTAAGGAATAGGAACGTAGCAAGTAAGAAGGAAATAGAGTCAGACTTACTGACCTCAAGATCGTCACAGAAAGAAAGATCATCATTGGGAGGAAGACGAAATTGAACGTAGAGAAGGAAGAGGAAAACAAGCGTACTCAAGAAGCTAGACATACTGAATGGCAGGGGAAGTTCAACAGTCGAGGAGCATAAGTGGAGCGTAGGTTGAAAAGTGAAGGTTTGAGCACTGAACACTTAATACTTAGGACATAGACTGGGTTAATTAAAATAGGAGTGGGCCTATTAAATTTTTGTATTATTTTTGACGGAATGTACTTTGACATTGTTTTAAGTTTTTATTTGCAATAATAAAGGGCATGTGCCCAATATTAATTTTAAAAAAAAAAGGAAATCTATTTTGTACTTCATTACCTAAATTTTTATTTTTTATTTTTTGCATATATATATACCCACTCATCCACCTCCCCTCATCCTCCCCCCGCCACCCAGTCCCCTTCCCCCTGCCCCGCCACTCAGTCCCTCCTTGCACCTAGCCCCCCAGCCGATATACATATAATTATGAATTTTTTTTTATATATGACATATACAAATATATTTTGCATATAATTAAAATACATACATACATACATACATATATACATACATATATATATATATATATATATATATATATATATATATATATATATATATATATATATATATATATATATATATATATATATATATATATATATATATATATATATATATATATATATATATATATATATACATACATATATATATATATATATATATATATATATATATATATCTTTTTTCATATAATTATAATGCATAAAGAAGAGGACATATTTTGTTTTACATATAAGGTGTGTTTGGTATGGAGGAAAATATTTTCTAGAAAATATTTTTTCATTTTCTCATGTTTGGTTGGCTTAAATGTTTTGGAAAATATTTTCCAAAACATTTAAGCCAACCAAACATGAGAAAATGAAAAAATATTTTCTAGAAAATATTTTTTCATTTTCTCATGTTTGGTTGGCTTAAATGTTTTGGAAAATATTTTCCAAGTCAACTTATTTTTCTCAATTTAAGGAAAATGACTTCCTTCCAAAAGTTAAAGAAAACATTTTTCAAAACTCTTATCCAATTTCAAATTGATTTTTTATCCTATCCATATTACGATCCCCCTCCCCGAATTTTATTTAATTAAAATTTTCTTTTAACAAAATTTTTACATTTTGAAATTTTTATTTTTTTCACCTATTTCTATTCCGACTCACCCAATTCCCCCCTTACTCCAAAACCCCTTCCCTCGAAAACTTAAAATTTTATTTTTACAAAAATTCAAATTGATTTTGTTTAAAAACTTTTTACCCCACCCCCAACCGCACCCAGCCTCACCCAACCCCTATACCACTTTTTAAAAAAATACAACTTTAATACCAAAAAATTAAATTTTTTTTTTAAAAAAATTAATTTTAAAAATTTAATTTTTTTAAAAGAATTTAATTTTTTACACCACACCGCCCCTCCCCCCCATGCCCACTCCACCCCTAGCCTCGAGCCGTCCACCCCCACCCTCCAAAAAAATTTTAAATATTTATTTTTAAAAAATTCTTTAAATTATGAAAATATTTTCAATTTAGAAATTATATTTTTACAAATTGTTATCTACTCTCTAGCTAAAAATAAAAATTTTTTCCTAAAAAATATTATTATTCATTAACCAAACAATAGAATATATTTTCTGGAAAATATTTTTTCCACTCACCAACCAAATATGAGAAAATGAGTTAGAAATCAACTGATTTTCGTGGAAAATATTTTCCTCAATACCAAACACACCCATAAAGAAGAAGAGAAACATATATATATGTATATCAACCACAACCCAAATGGAATCAAAATCTTTTCTAGTCTTGGGCAACCCAACCACAAAATCTATGTTAATCACCTCCTATTTCTAAGTAGGAATCTCTATGTCTTGGGTTAGGTCACCCGGCCTTTGATGTTCGGCTTTGACTTGTTGACAACTATGACAACCAGAAATAAATTTGGCAATTTTCCTCTTCATGCCTCCCCACCAATACACATCCCTCAAGTCTCCATACATTTTGATGGAATCAAGGTGAATAGAATAAGAAGAATTATTGTCCTCATCAAGAATTTTCTCCCTCAAACTATAAACACAAGGCACACACAACCTACCTTGGTACCTAAGGGCACCATCTCCCCTTTTGGAGAAAACCTCTACTTTGCCCTCTTTCACCAAGGCCTTTAATTCAAGCAAAAAGGAGTCAAGATCTTGTTTTGTTATCACCTCATCAACCAAGGAAGATTTGGAATCATCAACAACAACAATAATATGATCACCAACCTCTTCCAACCTAACCCCCAATCTGGCCAATCTATGCACCTCCATAGCCATCTCCCTATCACCACACTCAACATGAGCTAGGCTACCCATGAATACCCGACTCAAACATTTGGTACCTGAAACAAGGGATTTTGTTAGTTCTTAAAGTTACTTTTTAGTATTTTGGTGTTAATCTTGCAGAAAAGTTAGGTTAGCATAATTTTAAAGAAAAGTTGTAGATTTTGCTGAAGCACAAGTCTTACGAGCCCACCTATGAGTCATAGCTCAAACTAAGAGTCGTAGGGTGGTATTGTAGCAAGAATCAGAGACCAAAATTCAAAAATATGCTAAGTGGAGGTCACCCCTACGAGGCCATCATATGAGTCGTAAGTCACACTACGTCTCGTATAAGTAGACTCCTAGTAAGAATCAAAGAGCAAAGATTGAAGACCAAGACTACAAGACCAACATACAAGTTGTATCTCAAGCAACAACTCGTACCTATGGGTCGTACCTGTTTAGTCCAAGATGTCAAGAATCTCATATGAGACCCTGACTATGACTTATAGGTCATCCTACGAGTCTTACATGTGTAACTTATCAGCTGCTAGCTATTTTTCTATGTAAATTTTAGGGTTATTTTGTAAATACTATATATAGTTTAAGTATTCATTGTTATTGGTAAAGCTCTCAACTATATTTATTATTTACATTCTTGTCTGTTTCGCCTTAGCCATGAGTAGCTAAGTACCCACAACTTAGGGTTATCGGAACCATAGGTAGTTGACATTTAGATGACCTAGGTTTCTTGCATTTCTATGATTGGGGTTTTGTATATATTATCTATTTTCCTTCATTATTATTGTTATTTGGTGGTGGCCAACACCAAACCCCGCCTACTATCATGATCCCGACCAAGGTAGTGATGAATAGGAAAAGAAAACTAGATGACAGAATTTGATTTATGTATTCTCATCTAATCAACCTAGTCTGACTAAGGGGAGGTTGATTGGGACAATAGGTAACGATTAGTTGGCACGTCATGGTAGCCGACCAAGTGCCATTGTGAAATTCGACCTTCACCTTCCAAGAGGGATGGAAGAACCTAAGTTACCGTCCTGCATGCAAATCACCAATTGTAGTTATGTTATCTAGGGTAATCAAGTCGATGAACCATGTGGAACACAATTCCCAAGTTGTCCCCAAAATTGAGTATTTTCTTGCATTATAGTTAGTGATAGTTTTATTTTGTTTTTTAAATACAACCCAACCCCCCATTTAGAGATTGTAGTCGTAAATACTAGAAATGATTAGTGGTGAAATCTTGTAATCAAGCCTTATATTCCCTATGGATTCAATCCTAATCTCGGTAAGGTTAATTGCTGACAACAATCGCTTTCTTATTGGACCGTGAACATCATCATAAATTATGGCGCCGTTGCCAGGGAATATGGCTAGGTTTTTATTTGATGGGAATACAGCTAGGTTTTAATTTGATTTCACTATAGGTTAGTTCTAGTGTTAATTTCTAGAGTCTCTTGTACTTTACTTTTGTTTTTGTTATTGTTGTTTGATTTTATTTGTAGATTATACTAGGTTGTATGCCCAACACAAGAAGCCAAGGTAATCCCTTAGCTCTACTCAATTTGGAGATCCATCGACTACCAAGAAGAATGGATCAAGTTAATAAAGATATCGAGGTTGAGGAGGATATGCATGCGAACGAGGATATGGGAAGAGAGGAGAATCCACGATAGAGGGGTAACATGCCACAGCTTAGGGACTTCAATGAAAATGCTTATGGATGGAATCAATATAGATTGAACCCTATAATTATGGATGTTACCGGTGCTATAGTATTGCAACCTTTATCGATAGATACTAAGTTCACGGTATCAAGTGGATTGCTCCAAATACTCCAAAACCACGGACTATTCACAGGGCTACCTTCAAAGGATCCCCACCGTCATCTTCAAAATGTGGGTTTTTTTTGCAAGAGTATCATGGGGACATAAAACCTTTCTCTTGATGTTGTGGGTTTGGAAGTGTTTCCATTATTATTTACTGGCAATGCAGCTGTATGGTTGTCTGAGCATCCTTCTGGTACTATCACAAGTTGGACTGAACTTTAGAGAGTATTCCTTGAAAGATATTTCCCAAGATCTAGGAAGTTGAAGCTCAAGGACCAAATCAACAACTTTGAGTAATTACCGAGTGATTATATTAGCACAACATAGGAAAGGTTTACTAAATGCTTGAGGATGGTCCCCGATCACAAGATTGTAGTCGTAGGGTGGTATTGTAGCAAGAATCAGAGACCAAAATTCAAAAATATGCTAAGTGGAGGTCACCCCTACGAGGCCATCATATTGATGAGAATAGTCAAGCTTGCGCCAATACGATTATGGGAGGCATGTTCCTAGACCAACCTTTTGCATTAATAGCTACATGAATAGAGTAAGTGGTTAAAACAAATCGATCATGGGGACAATAAAAGCAAGGTGTGATAAAACCCTCTTATGTGGTTAACACCAAAAATGAGCAAGCAACGGTAAACGAAGAGATCATGGAGCAAGTTTCTCAACTTCACACAAGTATGGACTTGCTTTTAAGGGAAAATCAAGCCTGTGTCAAGGCAGTCACTTACTAACAACCGAATGTTCCTATCTATGATGATCCATTCTTTGATGATGATGCATATTTTGTAAGCAACCAAGCAGTGAGTTTCCGAAACAACCCCAAGGGTCCAATTCGGCTTATTGAAGGCAAGGTTTCGGGAATCAAGGTCGAAACTTCACCCATGATGGGATGTATAGAGATAGCCGGGGTGGATAGTATGAGAGAGAGTGTGTGCTAGATGCAGAATGGGGGAGAAGAGAGGGCTACAGGAATGGTCCTTATGTGCCACCACACAATAGTAATGTCATAGCAAATAATTCTAGAATTAAAAAAATGTTCAAAAAACTGTTGAAGCAAGTTGATCATCAAGATAAGACTTTAAAAGAAATGAAAGTGAGTATTTCAAGTATTAACCAGAAAATTAAGTCTCACTCTGTGGCAATCATGCAACTAGAGCAACAATTTAGACAAATTTCTTCACAATTAAATCAGCGCCAAAAGGGCACCCTACCAAGCAATATGGTTCAAAACCCTAAGAGCAAAGGGCATTGCATTGAAGTGATGATTTGGAGTGGCAAAAGCATTGTGAACCCCCCTATGCCAAAGTTGGAAAATGTGAACTGCAAGAAAAGAATGAATGAGGGAACCCAGACATGCAATACAGAAGAGCAACCCAAGAAATATAAAATCTTCCCAAGACCCCCTCCTCCTTTTCCACAAAGGGTTGGGGAGACAAAGGAGGAAGGTAAGTTTGAATAGTTTTTGGAAATGCTTAGGAAATTGTAAGTCGATATCCAGTTAATAGAAGCCCTTGAGAAGATGCCGGGACATGCCAAATGGATGAAAGACCTAGTCAAGAAGAAATTAAAATTGAGCCACAACCTCTCCAAAAATATTCAATGTTGTAGTGCCATCACTATAAAGTCGCTTGTGCAAAAGCACAAAGACCCGGGTGTATTCACCATACCATGCACTGTAGGAGAACTAGCATTTGCTAAAGCACTATGAGATTTGGGGGCTAGCATCAACTTAATGCCTCTCGCCATATTCAGAAAGCTCAGTTTGGGGAGCCTTATTCCTATAAAGATGCACTTGATGATGGCAGATAGAACAATCAACAAGCTTGTGGGGAGCTTGTATGATATATTGGTAAAGGTAGATAAATTTATATTTCTCACAAATTTTGTTAAACTTGACTATGAGGTTGATTTTCTAGTTCCGATCATTTTGGGAAGACCTTTCTTAGTCACAGGTCGAGCATTAGTACATATGGAGAAGAGTCTACTTATTTTCAGGTTTGGTGAAGAAGCAGTAGTGTTTCAAGTGGGTTAACAGGACGGGAAGAGTTCTGAGTTCCAAGTCATCTCAATGATTTTAATGGATGAGAATGATGAATCAGAGCTCCTAGTAGAATTGAGTTTTGGGGTTGATCCTTTGGCAGTTGTGTTGATGACCTTCGATGGTGACAATATTCCTTATTATAAGGAAATAGCAAATGCTCTTGGGGTATAATTTGGGCTGTGGTGACAAGCAAGGTTGGAGCTGGAATTATGCAACAGGGAGACGCCACCTATAAAGCCCTCTGTAGAAGTTCCATCAGAGTTAGAGTTAAAGACATTACCATCATATCTGAAATATGCATACTTGGGAGAGAATAGTACATTACCTATCATCATTGCAGCAGATCTAAGTGAAGCCCAAAAAAAGCTTTAGTCTCAGTTCTCAAGCAGTACAAGAAAGCTATTGGGTAGACAATTACAAATATCATTGGCATACCCCTTGGGATATACACTCATAAGATTCAGTTAGTCAAGGATTACAAACCGAGTATTGAGCATCAAAAGCAGTTGAACCCCTCCCCCCTCCAATGCAAAAGGTTATTAGAAAGAAATTATCAAGTGGTTAGATACAGGAGTCATCTACCTAATTGCTGATAGTGAATGGGTTGAGTCCATACAGTGTGTTCCAAGGAAGGGAGGTATCACAGTGGTGCCTAATTCACAGAACAAGTTGATCCCTATGAGACCAGTCATTGAATGGAGAGTATGCATGGGTTATAGAAAATTAAATGCTTCTACCGAAAAGGACCATTTCCTTATACCCTTCATAGACCAGATGCTTGACAAACTGGCAGAAAAAAGGATGGTATTGTTTCCTTGATGGGTATTCCAGTTACAACCAAAGTGTTATTACTCCTGAGGATCAAGAGAAAACAACATTCACATGCCCCAATGGTACATTTCTATTTAAGAGAATGCCCTTTGGACTTTGTAATGCTCCAGCCACATTTCTAAGTTGCATGATGTCTATCTTCTCGGACATGGTTGAAAGTACTATTGAGGTGTTCATGGATGACTTCAGTGTCATTAGCTAGTCTTTTGAAGAATGTCTTTTACATTTGCGTGATATGTTACAGAGATGTGTCGAGAGTCACTTGGTGCTAATTGGGAGAAATGCCATTTTATGGTCAAAAAGGGCATTGTACTTGGTCATAGAATTTCAAGCAAGGGAATTCAGGTGGATAAATCAAAAATCGAGATGATAGAGAAATTGCCACCACCAATTTTGATAAAAGGTATCAGAAGTTTTCTAGGCCATGCCGGATACTACCACCGCTTCGTAAAGGATTTCTCCAAAATTTCACACCCTTTATGTAAGTTTCTAGAAAAAGATGTAAAGTTTATATTTGATAATGCAAGCATGCAAACCTTCAAAGAATTAAAAAGAAGGCTGACCACAGCACCCATTATTGCCACTCTCAATTGGTCACAACTGTTTCAACTAATGTATGATAGGAGTAGGGTTACACTCAGTATGGTATTGGGGAAACAAAGAGAGAGAGTCCTACATCTAATCTATTATGCCAACAAAGCACTGAATATGGCCCAAAAGAATTACACTGTGACCGAACAAGAATTGCTTGCATTGGTTTTTGCTTTTGAAAATTTTTGTTCATACTTGTTGGGAGCTAAAGTGATTGTGCATATGGACCATGTGGCGCTCAAATATCTAATGGAAAAGAAGGATGTAAAGCCAAGATTGATTAGATGGGTACTTCTCTTGCAGGAATTCAATTTTGACATCATTGATAGAAAAGGTTCGAAAAATTAGATTGTCGATCACCTTTCTAGATTTGAAGATGAGGCTATGATGAAGTTTGATGATGGGCTGGACATAAATGACTCATTCGATGAAGTTTGATGATGGGCTGGACAAAAATAGCTCATTTCTCGAAGAAAGACTTTTAGTAGCGTCACATGATCTTATACCTTGGTTTGCAGATTATGTTAACTATTTGATGAGTGATATAGTGCCTCCTGATTTAAACACCCATCGACATTGCAAGTTTATGCATGATGTAAAGAAGTTCTTCTGGGATGAGCCACATTTGTTTCGTATTTGTGCGGATGGGATCATCCATAGATGTGTTCTGAAAGTAGAGATGATGAGTATTCTTAGAGTATGTCACTCTTCAGTGGTGGCTGGTCATCATAGTGGAGTTCGAGCTACTTATAAAGTGTTGCAATAGGGCTACTATTGGCCCTCTATACATCAAAACACCCATATGTTAAGTCTTGTGACTATTGCTAAAGGGAGGGTGGAGTGTCGCGAAGGCACAAACTTCCTCTAAACCCTATTTTGGTCATAGAACTATTCGATATTTAAGGCATTGACTTTATAGGACCTTTTGTCAGCTCTCATGGTAATAAATACATCTTGGTCGCAATTGATTATGTCTCCAAGTGGGTAGAGGCCATAGCTTTACCAAACAATGAGGGTAAGAGTGTTACCGAGTTTCTCCTAAAAAATAATTTTTCTAGGTTTGGTACACCGCGAGCTATTATCAGTAATGGAAGCTCTCATTTTTGCAACTGACTATTCAAAGTTCTTCTTGAAAGATATGGTGTGAAACACCAAGTGGCAACCCTGTATCATCCCCAAACTAGTGAACAAGTAGAAGTATCGAGTAGGAAATAAAGCAAATCTTATCCAAAATGGTAAATATGAATCACACCGATAAGTCAAGGAAGTTAGATGATGCTTTATGGGCCTACTAAATGGCTTTCAAGACACCTGTTGGAATGTCCCCTTATCAATTGGTGTTTGGGAAGGCCTGTCACCTGTAGGTCGAACTTGAGCATAAGGCACTATAGGCATTGAAAAAGCTGAATCTGGATTGGCATGAAGCTGCAACTTCTAGGTCGATGCAGTTGAATGAGCTTGATGAATTTAGATTGCATGAATGTGAGAGCTTTGCCTTGTACAAGCAACGAAATGAAAGTTTAGCATGATCGTAGAATTGAAGATCACCAATTTGCTCAAGGAGACATAGTAGTACTTTACAACTCTAGGTTGAGGTGGTTTCCTGGAAAACTCATATCTAAGTGGATGGGGCCCTTCAGAGTAATTCATGTTTTTAGTCATGGAGCCATCGAGCTAGAAAGCAAGCATGGCAAAACTTTCAAAGTCAATGGACAAAAGGTCAAATGGTATATGGGTGACATGGAAGAAATCAGAATAGTGGAAGATTGGGACCTTGAAGAGGCATGAACACAAGAGCTTCATGTCATGTCACGATAATAAATTAGGCACTTCCTAGGAGGCAACCCAAGGTACGCCCCTTGCACATTTCCTTTGTGATTTTACTTTGAGGAAAAAGTATCCTCATTTGGTGGGGTGTGGGAGTTATGAATTAAGGTGAAGTCTAAGTAGCCTCAAGTTCATAACTTCCCCTATTTTTGCTCCCAAGGTTTTCTTGTCGTGCTTCTTTTTCCTTGTGGATGTTTACTTTTCTGTTGAACTGGCATGTTTAGGTAGTGTAGATAATGGGTAAATTCATAGTCGGCATGTTGAGGTAGTGTAGATAATATGTAAATTCATGGTAATATTGTCGGTTAGCATATACATAGCCCTGAGATGCGTTTTAAAGTCTTGATGAAAAATTGGGTACCCTTAAAATTTTTGAGTGATTGTTAATACTTTCATACATTTTTTAGTAGTTGGCAATGTTTGTTCTGATATTGTGAAGGTAAGCTGAGACTGAAAGTATGACTTCTGAGTCTATGCTTGATTGTAGGTGCAATGTCATATGTACTGTGAGCTTATTTTGTTGCATTAATGCATCCTGTATGGACCTAGAACATTCCTTAGTACTCTAAGATTGGTTTGGTGATGTGGTGGGTAAGGAAATAATTTTCATATGTGTTGTGAGCTTATTTTGATACATTCATGCATCTTGTATGGACCCAGAACTTGCCTTGTTACTCTAAAATTAGCTTGGTGATGTGGTGGATATGGAAAGGATCTTAGGCCTTCGTTCTTTGAGTGAACCCACTTTTAGCCTAAATGACCTACCAGATGAGTGAGTGAATCCCTTGTTCCAAACTTCTGAGCTTATCATGTACTCATTCTTTCTTGATACCTTGCTAGGCTAACCTTGTTTAATGAAATACCTTGATATTGGCCCTGGTCTATCCTTGAACATGTGAACCTTGATTGAGGCCAAAGGCCTAAGTTGAGCGTGGCTACTGTTGGTGGCCCTAGTTTAAGGCATAGATATTGTGCACTTCACCTCAGGCTAAAAGCCTAAGTTGAGGGTGACCCTTATTGTGGTAA